>JAUTBS010199801.1:0-11754 GCA_032361285.1 Aequorea victoria | reverse complement strand
CCGTTTGGGGGAAAAGGTTTTTTTAGGTTCAATACTCTTCGGGTACACCACAACCATCCTCTTTCTTCCCCAACCCCCAAACATAAACAACTCCAACACCTTTAAAAGGTCTTTTATTATGATTATTAACTCATTAAACTCTGTATTTCCTCTATGGATGAACTCTAAGATGGATACAATAAAAATTCATCTATATGCATGAGCTACCAACTCAAAACACAACAAGGGGTTTTCCTTCCCCAACAAGGAAGAGATTAGAATTTACCTCTCAAAGAAGATCGTAGATCAAGCTCCTTCGTCCGTCGATTTCTTCTCACCGGGTCTTGAACCTCCGCGACCCACTCCCAAAGATGTTTGGATATCTTCCATGGCTCCACGGATCTCTTAGGGATTTCAGCACCCCTTTTTCTTCTCTTTCGATTCGGGTGTGATATTTCTTCTCACTCATCGTATCTCTATCTTCTCCCTTCTATGAATCTTCTCAAACCGTATCTTTCCTCTCCTTCTCTCACTAGAACTCAGATGGTCTGAGGCAACCACTGAGACACTCCCCATCAGAAGTGATGGGACAAAACAGGGAAGTGGGGTTTAATCCCCTATAGCAGCCTCTCATTGCAAACACTCCAACAGCCCATCTTGGCCCTCCAAAAGCATCCTGATATGAGATTAAAAATACTTTTGCATAAAATGCATTTTAGTCCTTCTTGACTTATGATTTAAGAATCAATCCTTATCGATATTCCAATTAATTAATTAATTGGATACCCTTTTTATATTTATATTATTAATTTCACCCTTCACCTTGGTCATAAACCAAACAAAGCCTCTCATTGGCCTTAAGCCGAATTAATAATCTTTTATATTTTCTTTTGAAAATACGGGATGTCACATCCTCCCCTCGTTAAAGAAATTTCATCCCAAAATTTAAGCGTATCAGCTATTCCATAGATTCTAGCATCACACTTTTCTTCTCATCTCTTTTGCCCATTCGGACCGTAAATGCATCCATTCCAACTAATTCACGATAAATGTACTTTTTCCTTCCTTTCCTTTGTCCTTCCTTGAAATATATGATTCGTACTCCATAGATTCCTTGTTCCTCACAAAAGATACAACAAGGGTTCCTTGTTGTACGCACTATGTAGATATAGGCCTTGTCTCCCCACATTGATAACATGTACCCACACTCTTCTCCGGGATTGGACAATTCTTTACAAAATGTTTGGATGCTCCACATCCATAGCAACTCGAACCTCTTCCACTTCCATCTGATGCCTCTTGGCTCAACTGATCATTTCTACGTCCCACAACATTAGCTACCAACTGGTAACTCGAATGATGAGAGACTTGCGTCTCTTGTCAACTTTTGTTAGGATAACTCCTTTCACTTTTATTCTCCTAAGAACTTCTAAGCCTATGCTTCTTAAACCATTCTCATCTACAAGCATCTTCACTCATATCATTCTCTACCACACTTTCTTTATTCACCAAACTCATATAACTACTGATCTCTAAGACTGTTAACTTAGTTCTGATCAAGTAGTCCACCCCATTCTAAAAACTTTTAGATTCCTCAACTCGGATCAACTACAGTGCATACCGCGACAACTCCATGAACTTCAACTCATATTCCTCCATACTCATCTTCATTTGAACCCAATTTATAAAGTCTTACTCTTTCTTATGCTCACACAATACAGGTTCATATCGTTCATCAAACGTCCTCGAAAAGGGAGCCCAAGAAATCTATTGCGGCACAAGGGGATCCACTCTAGGAATAGGCAACTTTATCAACTTTTTCATTGCCTCCCACCAATTGTAAGCCTTACCTCGAATCATTAAGGTAATGACGTCAACTTGATCGTCCTCGGCTACTCCAAGCCTGTCAAGAATGCACAGGGCATCCTTCAACCATCACTCAGCTTCAACGAAAACAATCGTCCCATAAAGCTCTTTGGCTCTAAGATCCTTGAACTGCTCTACTAGAGACTTATCACTTCTTCCCACTTACATATTAAATGACATGGTATTAGACTCCGTTAGCCGAGTAATAGCTCCTATGAATCCTTACAATCTGATCTTCCCGAATAGGTTGCCCTGCTTGTTGGGGAATTCCATGATCATCCCGTACTTGTCGTTCATAAATGAAAGGCACTCAATCAAAATTCTCCATTCTCTATACAAGAAAATAAGAATCATCATCACTTCCAGGCTCAAACTTTAGCTCGACTCTAGAGCTCAACTTAACTACACAAACTTTTTGGGAACATCTCTTTTCTTATTGCATACCACTACACCATCTCAAGAATCTTATCTCTACCATGAAATCCTTATCAACCAACGCATGTTAGACACATATAATGATGCCTGCATGCCTTAACAACAAACTTGGTACTAAGAGCATCTTATCCGCTCCAAGGAATTCTACCGCATATGTTGTCCATTGAAGATAGGGCGACATCAAAACCATTGCGTGGCAATACCATCGCAAAGATTATTTAACAACCCTTCATTAAGTCTTTAAACTTGGCTCTTCTTTTTCTCAACCTTTTTTTTTCACCTGCTCCTTTAGAGAGGACCAACAACATGAAAATTTCTTGTTCAAGTTCCTTGTTGATCAACACTAACTTCTTTACTTCTCATATGCTATCTCACCTTCCGGTGTGTTCAAGATTTTCAAAGGTCAAACTTACCCAAAAGTTCAATCATCCGGAGATCTCTATCTCTTGTCCTTTCCACACACTTCTTATATTTTACCATACATTCTCGTTACACATTTTCTTTCACCATGCATATTAAACTTCAACCTTATAATTTAATTTCTCGGCCCCTTAATGTCCAGAAACTTATATCATCATAAAATACTTCCAAGTTCAAATCAATATTTTTCACATCTCAAAGTACTTCTTGTTACCTATTTTCCTTTGATTCACACATCAAGCACTTCATTCTAATGGCCGACGAAGCAGCAACACTACTCGTATCCCTTAAGGAATAAAATCCTCATCTTTCAAGCATAAGCATAACAAATCGCTATCTTCAGAGATTTTGTCTCTGTCATGAGACCTATAGCATCCAAAGCGTACTAGACATATGCCATGTCTACGCATTATACCTCCAGGTCTTTCCATTAAAACCATCTCACTCATTTCAAGGAATTCCACTTAGAACAATTCTTATTTACTCCTTATCTATATGAACACTTTGTCCCTTTCATCACCATCAAGATCATGCCATCTTCTTTATTCCAACGAGGGTAAACCTCCTCATCCAACCCGACCCTACAAGGTCCACATACCAACCTTGTTCAACGTGACCATCACGATAAAACATGAAATGTGCACCAATATGTGCATCTTGGATCAAAATCCAAACACTAAACTAAACTTCTTACTTAAACCAACTCGTTTAACCTAATGGGAATAACATTTCCAAAACTGTAACTTGTTCAACTCCCAAACGATAATTATATCCTTCAAAACTTTCCATTCAACAGATAGATTCGCCTAGCTCCCTAGGGTCATCTTTTCACCACTAAACCACATCTTTACACTGAAGATTCATTCATGATGTCTTTCTTCTTGAGCTCTCAAACTCATACCATCCACTAGGATTATCTTTCTAACCTCAACAACACACTTGGAACAAAGTTCCATTCGCTTACAGCTTTCACCACGAGTTCTCAAACTCATCCAAAATATTAGGGTCATCTCCCTAACTACAACAACCAAGGTCCATGCTTTCATATAAAACCTTCTTCTCAACCTGACCAAAATCACTAGTGTCAAACTCCCAACACAACAAGCACGGTTCGTCCATCCATAGGACCTATTCCTCAAACTACCTAGATCACTAGGGTTATCTTTCTAATTCAATCGATTTGCTTAGACCTCTAATTAGACCCAACGCCATGCACAATGCCTTTCCAATCAGATTTCCAAGTTGATCAACTAGACGTTCGAAGACTAAGGCAAGACAGCCCTAACAACCATCCTATTCTTAACCACTTACCCTATGGTCCACCTAGTGCCAGACTCAACTAACTCATCCATGTTTATAGAACCTATTACTTTAAACTCTGATACCAAATTGTAACACCCCTATAATATCCCGTATTTTCAAAAGAAAATATTAAAAGATAATTAATTCGGTGTAAGGCCAAAGAGAGGTTTTGTTTGAATTATGGACGAGGTTAAGGATGAGATTAATAATAAAAATATAAAAAGGGCCCAATTAATTAAGTTGTTAGAATATTGATAAAGATTGATTCTTAAATCATAAGTCAAGAAGGACTAAAATCCATTTTTTATGCAAGAGTATTTTAATCTAATATCAGGATGCTTTTGGAGGGCCAAAATAGGCTGTTGAAGTGGTTGCAAGAAGGGGGCTGAAGTAGGGGATTAAATCCCACTTCCCTGAGTTGTCCCATCTCACCTGTTTGACCATCATTATCTGATGGGAAAGTGACTGAGCGTCTGAGTTCCCCTGTCCTCTCTCCCTTTTTGGCTGAAATCCCTCTTGGGAGATATCTATGTTATAGTGAGAGAATGAGAGAAATGGAGAAGACGGGTTAAGAGATTCATGGAAAGGAAGAAGATGCAGATGTTGAGAGTGAAGAGAACCCTCACACCAGTTCTGACAGATGGGAAGAAGGGGAGTAAGAGGTCTATGGAGCCATGGAAGATGTCCCAATATCTTTGTAAGTGGGCCTCAGATGTTCAAGACCTGGTGAGAAGAAATCAATGGACAAAGGAGCTTGATCTACGATCTTTCTTGAAAGGTAAAGTTCTGATCTCTTTTTAGTTGGGAAAGAAACACCCTCTGTTGTATTTTTGAGTTGGCAGTTCATGTATATAGATGGATTTTCTTATATCCATCTTAGTGTTTATCAATGGAGGAAAATATAGAGTTTAATGAGGTAATAATCATAATAGATGACCTTTTGGAGGTTTTAGAGTTGTTTATGTTTGGGGGTTGAGAGAAGAAGAGGATGGATGTGGTGTACCCTAAGGGTTTTGGACCTCAAAACACGTTTTCCCCCCAAACGGAGCCTTAGAATAGACCACCAGGAATATCGTTTCTGTGTGTGCGTGAGTCGATCCAAGTATGATGGGTGTCGACTCAATCATGTTTAGCTCTCTGGAGTTGTAACAGGCGGTAGCCTGAGTCGACCCAAGATTGGTGAGTGTCGACTCAGGTGGTTTTTGCTCTCGGTAGTTTTGACAGGCGGGGAGATGAGTCGATCCAAGTTGGCACCCAGCGCGCGCGTGAGCTGATGTGTGTCAATCCTTGCCTCGACCCAAACCTAGTTTCTATGCTGTTGAGTCGACCCAAGTGTGGGGTGTGTCGACTCAACCCCTACCAGCGTGCGTGAGTCGAGCTATCTCAGCCCTGGCATCGACCCAACCCCTCTGTGGACACCATGAGTTGACCCGATAGAGTGGTGAGTCAACCCAAACCCTGTGAGTCAACTCGTTGAGGGTCTGAGTCGACTCAAATGAGGAAAAGTGTTTCTATTCCAGCAGTGTTTTGGGGTGTTTGTGGACCCTTTTGGCCTTAGGTTTTTTCATGAAAGTTGTAGGTTATGGCCCTACCTAACCCCTGAAACCTTAATAGAATTGTTTATAAAGGTTTAAGATGATAAAATGGATTTATCAACTGTTGTAAGATGGGAGACCTTTAATAAATAAAAGATGTGATGTTCCAAGTGGAACGGTGAGTCATAGGATGATCATGGGGTCTAAGGAATAGGACCTTAGGATGCATATGAGCTATGAGTTGATACTCATTCATGAGTTATGTTGCATCTAGGTCCTGGATGATGGCCGTGGACGGTGGAGCGACATCTCCAGTTTTATGAGGTGATTCTTCTGATGCGAATATCAGGTGAGAGTGACTAGCCTATTCATAATGATTAGCATGTTGTGAAATATTTTATATACATCTGTGAGCATGTTTTCTTGTATGCATGGTACTATGCATTTCTTATATTTAAAAAGGAGTTTTGTGTAAAATATGTTATGAGCATGGGTGGCTCGTGTTTCTAAATTATAATTCCTTCTCTTATAAAGAGTGTGACCATGTATTGCTTGTATGGTTGGAAAAGTATTTTTTTTATAAAAAAAACCTGAGCATGAGTTGCTTGTATGTGTGTGGAGATATTTTCTGTAAAAATGTCATTTTATTGGAAAGTGCCAAGTTAAAACGGGTAATCATCCCGTGCCCAAAGATGATAAGGGTATAGTAGCCATAGTGGCATTTCCCATAATGGGTATGTCCACGTGTGGCCTTTTAATGCGTTATCCCAGTTAGAGATTACCCGAGTTGCGGGTAGAGATGCACTTATCACTGGTGACATATTGAGTGACCCTCCTACACGCCACTCGAAAATAAAAGTATTGTAGTGAGGTAACGGTATCGTCAGAACTCTTGGTCGTGAGGTTAAACGACTACTTGGCCACTAGATGACGTATAGGTGAGTATGTGCTAGTGAGCACGTATGTATTGCTATTAAGCATTTATATTTTTGGCTATTAAGCCTTGGGTTTAGAAATATAATAATATTTTCTAAACGAGTTGTGGGCCGTAGGGCCGGTTGAAGCCTTTAAGCTATTTTGGGCCGTTGGGCCGAATATGGTATTCATATATCATGGTGTTTTATACGTGCCGTTGGGCCGATTATAGATGTGTGTGTATGTATGTTTCATCATGAACATAAGTTGGGCCGTAGAGCCAGGTTTGAAAGGTTTTACATATTATGGATGTTTGGCCGTAAGGCCATGTGTGTTAAAGATTTATAAAGTATGTTAAATCTTTTGGGTGGTCGTTGGACCGTGTATAAAAGTATAAGAGTTTTGATAAACCATATGTGTTGGTTAGTGAGCCGGATCATAAGTGTGTTTTCTCATGCATGGGTGGTTTAAACTAAAATGTTGTTTCTATATGAAAACCTGCATGATTATATTCTACTACTGTATGCTCTTGATTATTATACTAAGTCTACTCTCCTGTAACCTTTGTGGTTGCAGATTGCAGCTTGGGGGTAGATGTTGGTCCATAGTGCTAGGTGGAGGATCAGTCGTGTGATGAAAATCTTATGTATAGTCTTCTGTTGGTTTGTACATGTATGATTGTACGAATATTGTTGAATTATCGCTTTATGATTAGATTATAGTCTTTTTCTGTTTAGTAGTTGCATGGTTTTGTATGTATGGATGGAGGTTCCCTCAGTGGATTGTTTGGTTGGAGCTTATTTGATGGTTTTTATTATCTGTGATGACAATTGATAGAAGATGCGGATTGTATCGTGATCTTTTTATATAAGTTTGGATGAAGGAATCGATGTAGCATCACTCCGAGAAGGTTTAATTATCCTCCGGAGAGTGGGGTGTTACAGTATGCCTAAAGGAAAAATCCCTAGCTTGGGGGATAAGGTACGTTGTGCCTCTCAAGAGGCACTGCAAGTGACGTGTTCTTTTTTGGATTCTTCCGTAGTGTTCTGTGCCATGTTTCGCAACCAGACGCATTGGAAGCTTCATAGTTGCGCCTCTTAGGAGGCACAACATGTAACATGTCCTGTTCTGGATCCTTTCAGCTTTTTTCATTCCACGTGTTATTGTCTGATGTGTTGAAACATTGCACCCAAAACCTCTTGGCAGGCGCAAGCACCCTTTCTAAAATTTATAAATAAGACCTTCCACCTCTCTCATTTTTATCTCTCATCCCTCACTCTCACCCACACTCTCCTCTCTAAAAAGTTGAGAGTTTCTCTCTCTAGAATCCAGCTCAGGACAGAAGCTTTATCGACGAACCCCCGAGCCCCTACCCAAGTACTCTATGAGTGAGTATCTTCTAGAAGCCTGGCGCTCCCTGGTAGATCTCCTCAACCGTGGCTCTGCTGGAAGGTCAGCAAGAGTCTGCTCTACTAGGTCTATACCGTCAGTTGTAGGTGTGTCCTCATCAGTATCCGCCTCTCCATATGTGTCTCCCTCGTCATCATCATGCATTATAGGTGGAAACACTGGATCAGTACTGATCGAATACTCTGGCTCTGTAGTCAGTTTTTTCTGTCTGTCAATATCTTCAATAGTCTTATCCTAAAAAAAGACGACATCTGTGCTTCTGACGACTTATCTGTCAACTGGGTCCCAAAACCTCAACCCAAACTCTTCTCTGCCATAGCCCAAAAATATGCACTGCTTAGTCTTCCTGTCTAGCTTTGACCTCTCATCTCTAGAAATGTGTACATAAGTTCTGCACCCAAACGCCTTCAGATGCTCATAGGAAATCTCTTTTCCTATCTATGCTCTGTCTGGCACGTCAACCGAAAATGAAACTAATGGAGAAAGGTTGATTAGATCAACTGATGTCCTCATTACCTCGCCCCAAAATGACTTTGACTAAGATAAATCTTATTGTTTGAATACAGTAAATAGAGAAATTTATCTTTTTGATATGAGTGACAAGTTGGGACGAGACGAGGTATAGAAGTGGGTCTTTGAAAAATTCGTTGGAGGATCACTAAGAAATGGTCGCCTCGGCGGTGTCCAGAAGTGGTGGCAATTAGAGTATTTTGAGAGTGTAATGAGCAGTAAAAATATTTTCTTTCGTAAAATTGTTTCAAATTAAATAAAGAATCTGATCTCATTAAAGGCCCGAAAGTTTGAATTAAAATTGAAAAAATGCACTCATATAAAAAATGATTAAAATGACGCATCTTGATGATGATTATAATAAAACTAATAATAATAAATAAAAGGGGAGGATATGCTTTAAGAGATATTAGTTTGATTTTTTATCTACTAGCAACGGCATACGCAATTAATGCGTGTGGAGAGAAGATTTAGATAGTTTTTTTTAAGTAATATAATTATTGTTATTTTTTTTCACATTTAAAGAATAATTTTGAAATCTAAAAAATTGAATTGATTTTAATTTTGAGTTCACATCAATTGGATGATTTTTTTAATAGTAGTATAAATTTTATACTTGTAGCCGTTCAAATATAAAATGCGGTTGAGAAAGTAAGTTTTATTTATTTATTTTTTCAATCATCCAAAGTAAGTCAAAATGCTATTTTCCATCTCTGTATTAACAGTTTAAAGTTACTTTTAAACAAAACGAGTTTTTATTTATTTATTTGCTTTAATGTAAACCCAATTTAAAGTCGGATTGCCAAACACTGCCCTACCATCCTGTTTATAGAGATGAATCATAGAAGAGATTAATAATATTGATGTCATAAATAACATAATTAAGATATTTGTGAATTTAATCTCTTTATATTTTGTCACAAGGAGTTATAAAATACGATAAAGTGATGACAATGGTAGTAAAGAATAACATTTGTGGTAATTTACAAGAATGATTCAACTTAAATCATAGAGAGGTTTCTGCGTTTAAGTAAATTTATTCTTTATGGTTAATGTTTGCATTTAAATTCTGCGTATTTTAAAGATGATTGACAATAAATCGATGATAAAATCGAATATGAAATGTGATAATAATAAAAATAATAATAATAATTATTATTATTATTATAATATATACGGATCTCAAGCACCTAACTCACATTAAATGGGCATCACTTAATTTTTTGGACCCAAGTGTTGAATTGTGAGTTAGAAAAAATAACAAATCGAACGCAGCTAACCTATAATATGTGGTCTTTGGCCTACCAGTTTGTACTCAAGTATTGAATTGTGGACAATGATAATAATACACACACGTCTCATGCACCTAACCCGCATTAAATTTTTTGGACCTAAGTTTTGAATTGTGAGCTACGAGAAATAACACATCTCACGCACTTAACTCGTATTAGGTGGCCTTGGGACTACCTACTTAGACTCAAGCATTGATTTATGGGCAATAATAATAATAATGCACACATCTCATGCACCTAACCCGTATTAGGTGACCATGAGTATACCTTTTTGGACTCATAAAAGTAACTTATACGTATATCACTTATTAAGTGACTATGGATCTATCTTTTTGGACTCATGCGCTCAATTGTGAGGTACAAAAAAGTAACACATCTCATGCACTTAACTCATATTAGGGGCTATGGGCTTACAACAGACATGGTCGTTTAAATGTACTTTATCACATACAGTGCTCTGTTCCAACCTTCCCGCATAATTCGACTTCCTCGTGTAATAAAGCCTCCACCACTTCCAACAAAAGGAAACCAGCCTACGCGGCCTACTGAAGTGTTAAAGTGATAGTAAAATGGAGAGCTTGTCGTCGTCGCCAATTCAAGTGTCTCCACCAAAGGTTGGGGTGATGATGTGCTTGATGAAGGAGGGGAGGAAAGTTTTGATGGGGCGGCGGCTAACACCCGTCGGCTACAATACTTTTGCCCTCCCCAGCGGCCACCTTGAATTCGGTTAGTCCCTACCCACTTCTTTCTCTGTTGCCCTTCTCATCATTACATTTGATCTGATTTGATTTACCCATAATTAGTTGATACTTTTAGGTTCTTGCGTCGCCAAAGCGGCAAATTGTCTTTGTCGTGTTTAGGAGTGTGATTTTATTTGTTGTATGTGTTAAGAGTGAGTACAAACCAATTCTGCTTCGGACAGGTTTCCGGTCATTAAAATAAAATCTAATGACCAACGATAATTACAATGTACTTTAATGCCTGGGTTTTTTCTGTTACTTATATGTATTCATTCCACAACTTTGGCATCAGGGGAGAGCTTTGAGGAATGCGCGGCCAGAGAGATGAAGGAGGAGACTGGTTTAGACATTGAGAAGATAGAGTTCTTAACTGTCACTAACAACATCTTCTCTGAAGAAGCAAAACCACCTGTACATCTTGTACGCATCTTCATGCGCGCGGTCATGGCTGATCCTCATCAAGTACCCCAAAATCTTGAGCCTGAAAAATGTGGTGGCTGGGATTGGTATGACTGGAACAACCTCCCAAAACCACTATTTCGACCACTAGAAACTATGGTAGAGGGTGGATTTGATCCTTTCCCAGCTGATCATAAATAATATGAGATGTTGGTGGTGTTTGTGAACTTTTTCTAAATAAATATTTTTCTGTCTTTAATAATTTTTTTAATTTTAGTTTAAACTTTTATGCTTTTGAAATTTCTCTCGTCACAAGAATATAAAAAAAAGTAAAAACATCAAACTAAAAAATAAATAAATATTAGAAAACACAAAAAAAAAAATTATTTTCAGCAAAATAAAATTGTTATTTTTTGTATATGGTGAACTTTTTTTTTACGTTGGACGAATTGGACCAAAATATAAATAAAAAAAATTCCAATAAAAAAAAATATATATGTTGTCCCGAAAATCAACCCAAATAGGGGGTGAATGGATTGTTTGGCAAACTTTAAAATCTTTTCGAAAATTCTTTTTAATTTCAGAATAAACACACAGTAGCTAAATGACTGAAATTAAAGAGTTTGAGGAAAAAAAAGATACAACCGATTTATAGTGGTTCGGCCCTTCTGACTTACGTCCACTCCCCAAGCACCTTGGAAGTTATAATCCACTAATACGTATTCTTTGATGGGCGAATCGAACTCTCGTACAAACGAATTTTTCAGTTGGTGAATCGAAACCACTTCTACAGATTCTTCAGTGGGTGAATCGTAACCACCTTCTTTTATGGCAAAGTGTAGCCAATAAGTAATGTAGGATGGTGTAGAGTGATTTTTCTTTTATGTGAGGAGATTACAATTAATGAAAAGCTCTCTTTACAATCAATGATCTCTCACTTAGAATGATTTA
>JAUTBS010199690.1:0-11754 GCA_032361285.1 Aequorea victoria | reverse complement strand
CCTTGAGGTGATCTACATATTCAGAGAAAGGTCTATGACTCTAGTTTTACACCCATTTTACAGAAGTTAATTTACTGGAGTCTATTTCGAGATATTTGGATTCTACCAAATAGACCTGTTTTTTGACAGATTCTGTTGTACCATTTTTTGGACCCCTTTATGTTCACCAAATTCTCTTAGTTTCTTCATGAAACATTTATATAACATCTTCATTTAGCTCTCTATAATGTGTCAAAAAATTTTAGTGCATTTTGATATTTGTAAAGTATTTTAAAGTTCTATAGAAAAATATGAAAATGAAGAAAAATATGGTTTAAGAAAGGTTTAAGCCAAACTAAGTACCTAGAGCTAAGTTAGGGACCTTGGGGACTATGAGGGTATCAAGAATAATTAAAAAGGATATACTTAAGAGGAAAAATATCCCATTTTCATACCCACACGAACATTCATGAGTCGCTTTAGTTCACATAGTTAAGTTCCTATCCGATCTATATATTAGGAACCGGAGTTCCGGAGTGAACTAGAGGGCGTGGCTCGAGGAGGAGCACTCATCTTTGAGGTGGGTGTTCTTATCATTAGCTTGGTATTATGGATGTGTGGATAGTTAAACTCTCTATACTTCCATACTTTATGATTTGATAAAATGAATGATTATTTTACTTGCGAAAGAAAGCTATATTGCAAATTCGTGTTTTATGAAATGACTTGTAAACATATATTTTGAAACATAATGGAAGTGAGATGTTTTATGAAATTAACGGTAATGTTACTTCAAAAAGAGACGATACCTGTAAAATTATATTTTTGTCAAATAATCAATGAACTTGTTTTGAAACTTGAACTCAATATCTTTTTGGAAAGATCCTTAAGAACACAGTAGAACATGAGAACTATCATGACTTGGGTTACATTGAAAGATGAGTTAATTGATGCGAAAAGAGAAAAAACTAACTTATAAGGGTTATGAAAGTTTTATGAGATGATATATGAACATATAATGAATAACTTAAGAGAAAGTTTGGATAAATATTTAATGGATACATATGTGTATCATGATAGCCTTGATATGATAGTCATGGCGGTGCCATGCGACGGGTATGTTGAACAAAACTGTTCGTGGGCATACACTATGTTTATTATATATATTGTGGATAAGCCACGGATGATTGGGGAATGCTCGTCTTGTGCCCTATCCTCTGAGTAGGCCGAGACATTCTTAGCTCTACCACTGAACATTGTTAAGTGGAACCGGCGAGTCATCCTTAGCCATGTCCACTGAGTAGGCGGGATATTCGGGGGCGCAGTACTACAACAACTCCTGGTTAGGAGGTTAATTCAACCCAAGGCTTTTAAGAGAAAATATGATTAATGAATGGACAAATATGTTACCACTACTAAGTGGATGTGTAAAATGGAAAGATCTACTTATCACTACTAAGTGAATGAATGAAAAATGAGATATTAGAAATCCTCTATTGAGAGGTGGTTGTTAGAAATCCTCCATTGAGAGGTGATGATGTTATGATTATAGAAATTCCTCCACTGAGAGGTGAATGATGACAAAATGAAAATTTTTCTTTTAAAAGATAATGAACGAAAAGATGATGAACGAAATGAAGATGGAAAGTAAAGAAAGATCGAAAATGGATTAATACTTGAAAAACCCTCTTCTATGAGGTGATTTGTGAAAAGTTGACAACTTGGAATCTTTTATGTTGAAAGTATATTTTTGTGGAAAGTTGCCTTGCTTTCAAAGTGATGAAATATTTTCTTCCATTATGCCATTTATAATACTATTATTAGTGATTGGTGAGCACGTGGATTATAGCTCACCCCCACACAGATTGATGTTTTTGGCAGGTTTTAACGTCAGATCTATGTCCGGTGTGGTCCACTGTGGTCTTAGGCATTTAGAGAAGGTTGTAGGGAAGTTGGGTTTTTGAAATACCTTTTGTTTTTTCTCTTTGGAATGTATATAATGAGATGACGTTGATGAGGCTTTAAGTCCTCTTGTGTAAATTTTTGGATGCTATGTTGGGGCCAATGATGAAGTCCCGATTCTATGTTAAAAGAAAAAAAAATTATGTTTAAATGTTGTGAATGTTGTTAAGAATATTGGGTGGTGTACCCATCATCAGGTTCCGTGCCCGGTGCTCGGGGCAGGGCTTGACAAAAGATGTGAGATTTGACGAAGAATTCATGCTAAGTCAAAATGAACAAGACTCGATTGATGACGGGTCAGCAAAGAAGATAGTTTTTTAGGTGGAGCTTGATGAGAATATCTCACCTAGTGAATCAGACTAAACAGACACAAACCAGCAGCAACAACAAGAAGTACATGAACGTTACACAGTTGCAAAGGGTGGAGAGAAACGGAACCTCAAAGCACTAGTAAGGTACGATTTTGAAGATATGGTGAGTTTTGCTCTAATTGTCGGAAGTAAAGATCTTTCTTCCTATAGGAAAGCCACAAGCAGTCAATACAAAGACAAATGACTAATGGATATGACAGAGAAAATGGAATATCTACACAAAAACAAGACTTGGGAGTTAGTCAAACTACCCAAACATTAGAAAGTTGTTAGGTGCAAATGGGTTTACAAGAGAAAGAAAGCAGTGTCATAGAAAAAAGGTAAAGAGTACAAAGATTGTCTAGTTGCAAAGAGCTACTCTTAGAGAGAGAGAGAGAGAGTATCGACTATAATGAGATATTTTTACTGATAGTGAAGCACACGTCAATACAGATCATTTTGGCGATAGTGGTTATATAGGACATGCAGTTGGAGCAGCTAGATGTGAAGACAAATTTCCTCCATGGAGATTTGGATAAGCAAATCTATATGCAACAACCTGAAGGATTTAATGAACCAGGTAAGGAAGATCATGTATGCTTACTGAAGAAAGCCTTTTATGGATTAAAGTAGTCTCCCAGGCAGCGGTACAAACGTTTTGACACGTTCATGGTGACACATGGGTACATGCACTGTGAGTATGATTGTTGTGTTTATTTCAGAGTACTTGTAGATGGTTCATATATTTTGCTATCTTTGTATACCGATGACATGTTAGTGGTTGCAAAGAATAAATAGGAGGTCAACAAATTCAAAACTTTGTTGAATAGTAAATTTGACATGAAGAATCTTGGAGCTACCAAGAAGATCCTTAGGATCGAGATTCATAGGGACAAGAAGGCTGAAAATTGTGGTTGTCTCAAAAAGGGTATCTACAAAAGGTGTTAGAATGGTTCAACACTTCAGATTGTCTTCAAAATTGTGTCCTAGTTCAAAAGAGGAGATGAAACACATGTTAAAAGTGTCGTACGCGAATGAAGTCGGATGTTTCATGTATCTCATGGTATGAACAAGACCCGATATCTCACACGCAGTCAACATGGTGAGCAGATACATAGAAAATCTAAGAAAAAAGTATTGAAATGCGGTAAAATAGATTTTTAGATATCTGGCTAATACTCAGGTGTAGACACCCCAATTTTGACTAAACTGAACATCGGACAGTTCCCACCAAGCTCTTTCGATGATGAAACGTATACCAGCCGCGCCAAAAGAGCTTCTACGCGAGTCCGAGAGTCCAATGAGTACTTCCAAAGTATCCCAAAATACCCTGAAACAACCAAAAATACCCAAAATACCAAAACCACCCCTTGGTGCAACCAACCCAGTGCTGCACCACCTCTAAGTGGCGCACACCACTTTCATCCAGAAAACTACACGCCACCTCAAAACTCAAGTGCTAGCGTCACGCCATAACCTTTTCATGCCCCAAGCCTAAGTCATGTCAGGACCCCAAAACCCCTTTTACCCCTAGCGTGTGCCACCTCACATGGTGTGCACCGCTTTCAACATGGCGCAGTACCACCTCACTTGGCGCGCACTGTCTTCAACATGGCGCACGCCACCTTAAGAGGAGACTTCGACACCAAGTCATCTCTTCGCTCAAAATTTCAATAAATAGGACCCTCTCCCACCTCAAAAATAAGAGATCCAGAATTCTAAGAGTGTCAAACCTCTGTAGAATTGGAATCCCATCCTGACTCTCGACTTATATTCAACCCAAACTTTTGCCCAATTAATAAACTAAGCTTAAGCTAATCCCGAAACTTCACTAAGATGAACCAAAATTCAGAATCCTTGGCATTGGAAGGACGTTGGAGTCTCGAAGACCACGCGGAAGGACTCCAGAGGCGTGCCGTACGTGAGGAAGAGCTGAGCCGTGGAAATTGCTTGACTCTTCACTTAGCTCACGGGATATACGGTAGGTTTCCAATTATTCATCTCTTTCTCTATATTTCCCCTTTTTAAAACTTCTCTTGTTCGGAAAAAGGGGAGAAAGAGGCCGTTGGCCTCCTTCTCCTGGGTTTCTTCTTATTTTTCTTATTTTCCCGTCTAAGCATGTTTCCTTCATTAGAATCGCATATCAGCTTCTTTTTCGTCTCCTTGTCATTTTTTTTATTATAAGAATTGTATGTAAGTCTCTCTTTTTTCTTCTTTTTTTATATAAAAAATACAAACACCCGAGCACACTATTTTCCTTGAAAATAGTAGCCCTTTTTGGACCTCTCGGTGTCGAGATCACTGATCCATAGTGACGTGCACTACCTTCAAGGGTCCCAAAGTGGCGCACACCATGTCCCAGTGGCACATGCCAGGTCATGAGATGGCGGCGCCACCTCTGTTTTAAGACCAGTGGCTTCCAGTAGCCTTTCTGATAGCATCCTCTGCATATTTTATACGTGTTCAAATCTTTGTTGAAATGCCTCATTTTTGTATTTTTCTTTCTGTTATAAATACAATTACACACAAAAGTACACTATTTTCTAAAAATAGTAGCCCTTTTTTGGGCCTCTGAATGATGAGCTCACTGTTCCATAGTGATGTGCGCCATCTCCAAAGGACCCAAAAGTGGCGCACGCCATGTTACAGTGGTGCACGCCAGGTCATAGGTGGCGCACACCACCTCTGTTTCAAACCAGTGGCTTCCAGTAGCTTTTTCTATAATTTCATGTTTTGAACAACATGCATTTATATGCATCAAATGCACTGATAAGCTGCAATCTCCCCTTTTGACATGCCTTAAGTATAAGTATGCGTAAAAAGCTTTAGTTTTAGATTAGGTTTTTATTTCATAGTTTATTTTTTTAATGTTCTCTCTTCAACCCTCCCCTTTCTGTAAATGTTATTTTTGATAAATTTAAGACGAACAAAATGGAACGGTTAAGTAGAGGCCGGTCTTCGGATCGGGCGAGAAAGGTGCCTAACATCTTTTCCTTTCGTACCCTAGCTCCTGAACTGTTTACTCTGGTAAGGACAAACTAGTTTGCCTTGAAAGTTTTTTGGTTTCTTTGTTTATCCGAAAATCAAGTGGCGACTCCAAAATTGTGCGTCCTTTAAACACGGACGCATTTGGGGGAAAACCCCTCTTTCTTTTCTCGTCGTGGTTCGTTCCGCATACACTCCTCATTTTTTGAGTGAGGGATGGAGGAAGAGGGAATTTAGAGGTAGGGTTCCTGACAGTGGCGACTCCACTGGGGATTATATTTTTTTAAAAAAGTGAGCCAAACTTAAAAAACATTTCAACTATTCTTGTCTTAAATTTATCATTAGTATTAGCATTGCATGCATGATTTCCCATCTCCTTTCTTCCCTTTTTCATTGGGTACTTTTCAAAAATAAAAGAAGAAATGAAAAAATAAAATAAGACAAATGTTTACCTACCCTTCACTTCGGTGGTTTACTGTCTCGGAGCTATGTGGGGGAAGTAAGCAAGCCTTCTGGCCGTATGCCCCCCTTTGGATACAGGGAAAAAGGGTTACTGTCTACTGTTTGACCTGGCTAGGTACTACTTGGTTAGGGAGGTATATTCTTGATTCCTATTCAGAAGGTACCCGGTTACTACACTATCAAGCCTTTTCATATGCATTTAATTAAGCTTAGAACTTTTCCTTTAGGACAAACACCCTTATAGGTTATGTGTTCTTATTTTTTGTTTACTTTTGAGTGATTAGAGTAACTCTTTTCTTTCTTATGAGCTAGGTTTTATCACCTGAGAATCATTTTCTCTCTCCTAGGACCCTTCGTGGGTTTTCCTAGTTTTGACACTGTTAGGCCGTTGCCTAACCTCTGTCATTTTTGTTGAGTTGGATTTCATTACCCGAGACTCATTTTCTCTCTCCCGGGACCCTTCGTGGGTTTTTCCGATTTTGATGTCATCAGGCCATTGCCTAACGTCTGTCGTTTTCGTTGAGCCAGGTTTCATCACTCGAGCCTTATTTTCTCTCTCCTAGGACCCTCCGTGGGTTTTTCGAGTCTTGATGCTGTTAGGCCGTTGCCTAACCTCTTTCATTTTTGTTGAGCCGGGTTTCATCACCCAAGTCTCGTTTTCTCTCGCCCGGGACCCTCCGTGGGTTTTCCTGGTTTTTCACGTCGTTGGGCTGTTTCCTAACCTTTGTCATTTTTGTTGAGCCGGGTTTCATCACCTGAATCTTGTTTCCTCTTTTCTAGGATCCTCCGTGGGTTTTCCCAGGTTTGACACCGTTAGGCCTTTGCCTAGGTTTCATCATTTTCTTTTGGAGCTGGGTTCTAACACCCAAGCCTCGCTTTCTCTTTCCCAAGACCCTCCGTTGGCCATCTCATGGCTTGACGCTGTTAGGCTATTTGCCTAATCCCTTTCATCGTTTCTTTGAGCTAGGGTTTCATAGACCCTTTGCCTCCTTTCTCTTTCGAGACATCCCGAGGATGTCTCGAGCCTTTGAGTCATTAGGTTTTGGACCCAACTTTTCTCTTTTGTGTCTAGGACTGGGTCTCATTCAACTCGTGCCTTGTTCTTTTATTCTGGGACTCCTCCGGGATTGTCCCGAACTTTCGCGGACGTTGGACTGTTAGCCCAATCTCTTCTTTTTCGTAAGAGCCGAGTTTTCACTAACCCATACCTCTTTCTTTTCGAGACACTCCATTGGTCATCCTGAGTCTCTTAGTCGTTAGGCTGAGACCTAGTCAAAATCTTGGTTCAGTCCCGCGCTTTTCCCCTTTGTGTTCAGATAGCCCAAAATTTCGTGAGTTCCGAGTTCATCCGCCATCGAGCCACGGCTTGATGTTTCCCGATAATAGTCCTCCATTTTTTTTGGAAAAATAGATAATGTAAGTCGATCTTTGTCACCACATCTCCTTCACTGTGTAAGCCGGTCTTTGTCACCGCATCCCCATTTTATCGAGTCAGTTGTCAAGGTATAAGTTAGCTTTATCCCGTATCCTTAGTTCTTCGAGCTCCGACTCATCGGCTTAAGTCAGCATTGTCCTGCAACATAACTTTCCTTGCCGCCCGAGTTTTCCCTCGCACAGAAAGGTCGCGCTTCGTCTCCCCTCTCATTTTTTAAGCGTAGAGATTCAGAGTCTCGACGAAAGCAAGGTCCATCCCGTAACCTTTCTTTTGTTTCTATAGCCTTAGACAGATAAGTCTCGACGGAAAGCCGCGCTACCAAGCCCGCACCCTTCTAGCCGCTTCGCTAAAAGTTTTTTATCCTTTGGTTACTCTTCCGAAGCCTTGCCTTTTTTTTTTCTATCTATACCAATTCAGAGTTTCCACGAAAGTTGGGGATTCCCGCAACCTTTCTTTTATTTTATCCGTAGAGAGATAAGCCTTGACGGAAGCCAGGCTACTACCGCAAACCTTTTTTTTGTTGGCAGTAGATTCAGAGTCTCGACGGATAGGCCAGTGTTGTCCCGTGCCCATATTTTTTTTTTCTTCACCCGTAGAGACTCAGCCTTCTAAGACTCAATGGATAGGGTAAGTCGGTATCGTCTTGCACCCTCGGTATTTTCGTCTGCCATTTTGAGACTCAGGGTCTTAAGCAAAAATCCGGGCTCCTCTCGTAAAATCTTTTTTTCCTTTGGTCGTAGAGATACGTCTCGACGGATACGCCGGTATTGTTCCGTGCCTATATTTTTCCTTTTTTCTTCACCCGCGGAGCCTCAACCTTTTGGGACTCGTCAGAGAGGGAAAACACCCTCGGTATTTTAGTCTTCCGTTTCAGACTCCGGTCTCAGACAGAAAGTCGGGTCCATCCCACAAATCTTTTTTTAGTTTGCCGTTTGAGACTCCGGTCTCAGAAGGAAAGCCGGGTCCATCCCGCAAACCCTTTTTTTGGTCTTCCGTTTGAGACTCCAACCTTAGACGGAAAGTCAGGTCCGTCCCGCAAACCTTTTTTTATTCTTCCGTTTGAGAATCCAGTCTCAGATGGAAAGCCGGGTCTGTCCCACAAATCCTTTTTTTGGTCTTCCGTTTGAGACTCCGATCTTAGACAAAAAGTTGGGTCCGTCCCACAAACCTTTTTTTTGTTTGCCGTTTGAGACTCTGGTCTCAGATGGAAATCTGGGTCCATCCCACAAACTTTTTTTTAGTCTTCCATTTGAGACTCCAGTCTCAGACGAAAAGTCAGGTCCATCCCGGAAACCCTTTTTTTAGTCTTTCGTTTGAGACTTCGATCTCAGACGAAAAGTTGGGTCCGTCCTGCAAACCTTTTTTAGTCTGCCGTTTGAGATTTAGAGTCTCAGACGGAAAGCCAGGTCTGTCCCGCAAACCTTTTTTTAGTCTGCTGTTTGAGACTCCGGTCTTAGATAGAAAGTCGGGTCTGTCCCTCAAACCTTTTTTTAGTCTGCCGTTTGAGATTCAGAGTCTTTGACGGAAAGCCAGGTACATTCCGTAAACCTTTTTTTAGTTTGTCATTTGAGATGCAGAGTCTGAGATGAAAAGTCGGGTCCATCCCGCAAACCTTTTTTAGTCTGTCGTTTGAGATTTCGGTCTCAGACAAAAAGTCGGGTCCATCCAACAAACCTTTTTATTTAGTCTGCCGTTTGAGATTCAAAGTCTTAGACAAAAAGTCGGGTCCGTCCCACAAACCTTTTTTAGTCTGCCATTTGAGACGCTGGTCTCAGACGGAAAGTTGGGTCTATCCCGTAAACCTTATTTAGTCTGCCATTTGAGAATCTGGTCTGAGACAGAAAGGCAGGTCCATCCCGCAAATCTTTGTTTAGTCTGTCGTTTGAGATTCAGAGTCTCAAACAGAAAGCTGGGTCTGTCCCGCAAACCTTGTTTTAGTCTGCCATTTGAGACTCCGATCTTAGACAGAAAGCTTGGTCCGTCCCGTAAATCTTATTTTTAGTCTGATATTTGAGACTTCGGTCTCAGACGAAAAATTGGGTTCATCCCGCAAACTTTATTTTTGTCCGTCGTTTGAGACTCCGGTCTCAGACGAAAAGCCAAGCTCTGGCTCGCAAACCCTCTTTTATTCTACCATTTTGAGATTCAGAGTTTTAACGGAAAATTGGGCCTCTCCCGCACCTTCTTCATATCATATCCAGGATCTTTGTGAATCCCGAGGCATTGAGGCAGTTTTGATGCTCTTCTAAGCCGGGTCCGTCCCGTAACCCATTTTTAGATCTAGAGATCTAGCATCTCTACGATCTTTTTGTTTTAAGTCGGGTTCTATTACCCGCACCCTTTGCTTCTCTCGCTCAGGATTTTCCAAAGAAATCCTAGGTTCCTTTGTCGTCGAGCAGAGGATCCGTGTTTCTTTTTCTGTTTTAAGCTGGGTATCGTTACTCGCAACCTTTTTTCTTATTTTTTGGGGTTCTTACACGCTTCCTTTGTTGGGTCTTAGCTACCCATCTTGTTCCCTGCTGCTTAGCATTATTTTTTGTGTCGTTCTTCTCATAGGATGGTTTAAAAGATGTAGTGTCTTACGAGGTGATTCATTGTTATCTATTCTTTAATCAGTGTATCATTGCTTCTTTAAGCTCTGATGCTACGCCCACCTGGATTCGGTTACCAAGCGGAAGACTCAAAAGATCAAACACCAATCAAGAAAATATAATGGCAGGAGATGGCAACACGAATGCAGATGTGATGCCTCACTTTTCACGATACGGTCATTAAGCACTAAACGTAGAATAAAGGTGTACGATTACTTTAATTGTTGAACAAGAGGTTCTAACCCTAGAAGTGTGAACTCACAAAACCCTAAAGAAGATAAGTGGTGTGATCATGAATTAAAACTTAAGAAAGTTTAAGGTTAAGTTTGAAGAACAATATTAGTGATCTTGGATCACAATCCAAACGTAGGATTTTGGGCTAAATTCCAACATAGAAATTCAAGTCCATGGACTTATAAATTTAATGAATGGATTAAATTTTAATTCTAAAGCTCAATTAATTAAATTAGAGCCCACTCCTTGAAGAGGTTTTGAAAAATTACACAAAATGCCTCATTTTTAATTTAAGACAAAGTGGGACCCACATTAATTAACTAATTATGAAAATAATAAAATAAAACAATTATTCAAAGACTAATACACCCCTTGGAAGGCCACTCACATAGAGAGAGAATGTGATGGGACAATTTTTGTGTTTTAAAATGAAAAGAAAAGAAAAAGTCAAATAAAGATCCATAATTTTAGGGAACTTGTTCCCTAATAAACAAAACATGGCCTTATGGCCTAAGAAAAATAGTTTTTTTGTATCCAAACAAGGTGCTAGGATACTTGGAGCTCAAGATTTGGTTGTGATGGAATGGAATTGGAAGAACTAGAAAGAAATTAGTAGTTAGGATGGAACTTAATGAAGGTTATTTTAGTCTTTTCACTCCAACTCTCTTGCCTATAAATACCAAGGATTTTTCCAATATTTCTTCCATTTCTCCAACTCTCCCACTCTCTCTCTGTCCCTCCAAATTTTGGCAGCCATGGGAGGAGAAGAAAGAAGAAGAAAGAAGAAGAAAGAAGAAGATCAAGGAGGTGAGATCCCACCTATAAGGTCAAAAACAACAAGTGAAAATCCTCTATAACTCTTCATATATCCCTCTAATATCATGGTCTCACCTTCATACATCTCTAAGATAAAAGAATGAATGATGAAAATGGTTGAAGATGAACATAGGCCATGGAACCAAAGAAAGGACTCGAAACCTAGGTTCTAGGGAAGTTTGAAATGGAAAAAATATGAAAGACAAATGTTGAATAAAATAATTATTAACATGATAATGGACATAATATGATGTTATGTTGAGATTAGACATGCTGTTGAAGAGTTGAAATGGGAATAGTCGTTGAACACTCATGGTTGTGAAGAAATGGTGAAAACAGAATGGTTTTTAAGCTCTTGTCCTAATTTTTCTGGGAACGAAACGAACCCTAATTGAAAACATGTTTTTAACAGAGCTTCCCTAGGATGTCTTGAACATGTGTGATTTTTGGTTAAGGCCCAAAATGTATTATTGAACACCTTTGACAATTTACAAACTTCTGTGACAGAGAGGCAGAAAATAGAGAAAATTTAAATGCTTGTAACATGGTCTAAAATCATCCCCTTATGATGATACACATATCCAGAGATAGATATATGAGTCTACTTTCACCCCCCTTTTTACAGAAGTTGATTTCAGTTTGTAGATTTCAAGATATATCGTTTATGGCAAACAGGCCCTTATTCTGACATAATTGGTTGTGGTATTTTTTGGACCCTCTTTTGAGTACAACCAGTCTTCGGTCTCTTCATGAACAATGTAGATAACATATAAATCTAGCTTTCAGTAAAGTTTCATAAATTTTGAGTGCGGTTCGGTATTTGTAAGGTATTTTATGCCTCTGTGGAAGATTGGGTGAAAAACAGAGGAAGGAAGATTAAGAAGTTTTGAATATAACCTAAGTACCTAAGCCTAAGTATGGAACTTTGGAGAGTATAGGG
>JAUTBS010199689.1:0-19152 GCA_032361285.1 Aequorea victoria | reverse complement strand
TTACACTATATCAAATGGATGTCAAAAGCGCATTCTTAAACGGTTACATAAATGAAGAAGTTTATGTAAAGCAACCTTCGGGTTTTGAAAACCACAAATATCCTGACCATGTCTATAAGCTTTCAAAAGCTCTTCATATTGAAATCATAATCAAATAGAGGGTTTTTGAAAGATGAAGTTCGGGTAAGTGTTTCCCCTTTTTCTTTTTCTCTTTTTCTTTCATTTTTATATTTTTAGGAGAGGGTTTATTTATATACAGGTTTGAGCCGAACTTCAGATTGAAGTTGCCTACGTATTCCAAAGAACAGGAATCAGGCCACAACGTAGTTCTGGTGGGGTTTTTCCCTTAGTTTTAACACTCCTTTTTTTTGAATGCCCTTCTTTTGCCAAAGCTGCCCTTTCGGGTTTTCAACCTTGCGGGCTGCTTTTAATTTTATCTGGGTTGTTTAATTTTATTAGTTTTTTAAACCAGCGAGCCTCTCTTATTTTCATTCATCATTTTTTCAATCAATTTTTTTAAGTGTAGTACTTTTTGAGTTGGTCCAAATTGGTTGGGGTATTGAAAGTGTTTCCATTCAGATCCATAATAATAACAGCACCTCCCATCATAATAGATTTGATTATGTATGGCCCGGCCTAATTTGGTTTGAATTTCCCTCTTGAGTCGAAGATAGGGGCTCAGGTTTCCTTGAGTACGAGGTCCCCCTCTTTGAGGTCTTTAGTCTTGACCTTTTTGTTAAACGCCTAGGCTACCCTTTTTTGATAGCCTTGAACGTGAAAGAGCGCTCTCAACCTCCTTTCGTCAAATAAAAGCAAGTCCTCGGAACGATCCCTCTGCCATTTCTCTTCGGGTATGTTGCATTCTGCTAAAACTCTGAGATAAGGAACTTCTAATTCTATGGGCAGGACAACTTCCATCCCATATAGTAGAGAGTAGAGGGTGACTTCTGTCGAGGCTCGAATTGACGTCTGTAGCCCCAAAGGGCAAATGACAACTTTTCTGGCCAATCCTTACTGGCTTCAATTGTCCTTTACAGGATTCTCTTTATGTTTTTGTTAGTCACCTCGACTGCTCCATTAGTCTGTGGCCTGTACGGTGATGACTTGTACGCTGTAATTCTGTATTCCTCCATCAAATCTAGTACTTCCCATCGAAAGTAGAATCCATTGTCGGATATGATTTTGTAAGGAACACCATATCGGCAAATGATATTCTGCTTGATAAACTTGGCCACATGAGAAGCTTTTAGGACTGAAAATGAAGCAGTCTCGACCCATTTGGTGAAATAGTCGACGGCTACTAAGATGAATTCGTGCCCATTCGAAGCTTTTGGCGTGACCTTGCCAATAATGTCTATTCCCCAGAATTAAAATGACCAAGGGGAAGTCATACTGTGTAATTTTGATGGTGGCATATGTACTAGATTTGCATGGATTTGGCACTTGCGACACCTTTTTACGAACCTCACACAGTCCGTTTCCATTGTCATCCAGAAATAGTCTTGCTGCAAGATCTTTTTGGCCAACATCATCCCGTTCATGTGTGGCCAATAGACTCCTTCGTGCAATTCTTTGATGATCTCTTGACCTTCTTCGCCTGTTACACAAAGCTTGTTCACCCCCAGATAAGCCCTTTTATACAACTTCTTGCCACAGATGACGAACTGAGTTGATAACCTTCTGATGGCCCTCTTATCCTTCTCGCTGGCGTCTTCTGGATACTTTTCCTCCTCAATGAAACTCTAGATGTCGTGAAACCACGGCAAACCATCCCCTTCTTCTGATTCCAAGGCTGCAACTTCGTATGCCCTCATGCTCCTCTGTTCAATTATCAAAGGTCTCATTTTAGCCTTTGTCGGTATGTCGATCATGAAAGCAAGAGTGGCAAAGGCATCAATAAACTTATTCTAAACCCGGGGTACGTGAATCAAAACCACCTCCTCAAAACTGGGGATAAGTCGATCGAGCTCTTGATAGTACGGTATTAGCTTTTCTTCTTTGACCTTTCATTTTCTGTTGGCTCGAAAAATGACCAAGGTTGAGTCTCTGATCACTTCTATCTTTCTTGCACCCAATTACAAAGCAACTTCCATCCCGGCGATACACGCTTCATATTCGGCTTGATTATTGGTAACCTCAAAGTTTAGCTTGTAGGCCAACAAAACATGTGAGTCATCTGGAGTGACTAACAGTATCCCAATTTCATAACCATATTGGTTTGAGGCACCGTCAAAGTATAACATCCATAGATCGTTCTCAACTATCAACACGTCTTCATCGGGAAACTTAAAATCCGATTCTTCTTATCCCTAAACTGGCTGATCTGCTAAGAATTCTATTATGGCTCATCTTTTCACCGATTTTCTGGTCTTGTAGTGCAGTTCGAACTCAGCCAATAATAATAACCATCGGGCCAATCTTCCTGTTAGTGTAGGTTTTTTAAATAGGTACTTAAGTGGGTCTATTTTGAAAATTAACACTACAGGGTATGCCAGCATGTAATGTTGTAACTTTTTGGATGACCTCACCAAAGCCCAACAAGTTTTCTCCAGCAGCGTGTATTGGGCTTCACAATCTGCCATTTTCTTGCTCAAGTAATATATGGCTCCTTTCTTCACCGTTCTCCCCTTCTTGCACTAGCATACCACCCATTACAGACTCGTTTACTGATAGGTATAGAATCAAAAGTTTGCCTTGTTCCAAAGGGAAAAGCACCGGAGGTTTTTGTAGGTACTCTTGGATTGACTCAAAGACATTTTGGCAATGCTGGTCCCATTGGAATTTGGAATACTTTTTGAGAAAATGGAAAAGAAGTTCACAGGTTGTAGTCAATTTTGAGATGAAACGACTGATGAATTGAATTTTCTTAAGAAATCCTCTATCTTCTTTTTCCATTCTCGGGGGAGGCATTTTCAAAATTGCATTGATCTTGGAGGGATCCACCTTTATCCCTCTTTGGGTAATGATGAATCCCAACATCTTGCCTGCTGTAACTCCAAAAGCACACTCCTGCGAGTTCAACCTCATTCGGTACATCCAGATTCTCTCAAATAATTTCTCTAAGGCTGGGGTATGTCCTTCACGATCTTTGAATTTAACGATCATATTGTTGACATATATACTTCCACTTCTTTGTGTATCATGTCGTGGAGTAATGCCGTTCTGGCACGTTGATATGTGGCTCTTGCATTTTTCAAACCGAAAGGCATGACCCTATAATAATATGTCCCCCACAACATGGTGAACGTAGTCTTTTCTCTGTCTTTGGGTAATATGAGAATTTAATTATACCTGAGAATCCCTCCATGAATGATAGCAGTGCATGTCCGGCAGTATTGTCCACGAGGAGGACTATGTGTGGCAGAGGAAAGTCATCTTTGATACTTGCCTTGTTAAGATCTTGAAAATTAATGCAAATTCGTACCTGACCGTATTTCTTTGGCACATGGACAATATTAGCAACCCACTGGGGGTACTCTGTAACCTGAAGAAAGTCAGCGTTCACTGATTTGGTAACTTCCTTCTTGATTTTGAGGGCTCAATCAGGTCTCACATGTCTCAACTTTTGTTTTATAGGTTTGGCATCGGGGTAGAGGGGTATTTTATGTTGGATGATATTTGGGTCAATTCTGGGCATGTTTGCGTATGACCACATGAAGACATCTTTAAATTCCTTTAGTAATTCGATTAGTGGCTTACATTCTTCATTTGATAAAGCGGAACCGATCTGGACCATTTGTGGATCCTTCTCAGTACCCAGATTTATTGAAAAATAATACTTCAATCAAAGGTTTAGCGTGCATTTCTTCATCTTTTTTAATTAAAAGTCTTAGCTCTGCGGGAACAACCCCATCAAAGTCATCGGAGTCATTAATCAAACATTCATAAGGAAGTACAATAGGGTAACCAAAAGAGTTCTCCGTATTATTATTATTTTTATTGAAGGTTACAGATTTTGACACGTACTTGGTTGTAACAGAAGACCGAGACATCCCAATAGATGGATGTCTGGCACACTCACCACTGGACTCTGAATATGTAGATGTTAATGAGTCTGACTCGAACTCTGACTCACTATGTACATTATCCAAAACATTATATTCGTAGGTCCAATTTCTTGTTACAACGCTATCCTCACTTTTTATTAAA
The DNA here is from genome assembly GCA_032361285.1 of Aequorea victoria. Taxonomy (NCBI): domain Eukaryota; kingdom Metazoa; phylum Cnidaria; class Hydrozoa; order Leptothecata; family Aequoreidae; genus Aequorea; species Aequorea victoria. The sequence continues at coordinate 15,003 of JAUTBS010199689.1, read as the reverse complement.
CTGGAGCAGTCGACCAGTTCATCACTGCCTAGCATGGAGATTTCTTTCGCAGCTTCTTCTGTAGGTATAGGAGTTACTCCCTCAAAGAGCACCCCCAGCGTGAGTTCCTCGAGGTATTCCGCCCAGTCTTTTCCGCGTACCTTCTCTATTACGACTTTGACTTCTGCCTCGTCCTCCTTGGGTTCGCTGTTAGTCAGCTGATGTTCAAAGAATATCTTTAGCCTTAGTGTCTTCTGCCCAAACCCCTCATTGATCCATGGTTCCAGAAATCCACAGAACAGAAAAGTGTCACCTTCTTTCACATACTATCCATTTGGAGGCCCATAGGCTGGCAGCGGAGCCAGGTATTCTGTGTTGGTTTTCTTGGCCTATGCCTTCCTCTTTGCTTCCACCCTTCCTTTAGCAAGATTATGTGCCGTGGGCTTGGATCCCAGACCAAAGGTGTATTGATTACTCTGAACGTAGATCGGTTCAGTACTACCTTGTTGACTTTTTCCAAGCCCTAGACCTGGGAAGTATGACATTTTGCCCATCATCATTACCGACTAAGGTTTCATATATAGCTGCTCTCTGTTCATCAAATCTGGATAGCTGCTGTTTCGTCAAATTCAAAACTGCTCAGGGTGAGATCTTCCTTCCCGTGCTGTATTTCAAGCAAAAGGGTGTCGTCAGTGGTAGTAGCCTGGATGCTTGATTCATCGAATATAGTAAAAATAGTTGAATCCCTTATCATTTTGACCTTCTGATGGAGGGTGGATGGAACTGCTTGTACATTAGGATCATGTAACCACGGTCGGCCTAACAACAAGTTGAAGGAGTCGGGCACATCCAGAATGTGAAATTCGATCTCACTATCGGTGGGTCCTATGGTAACAGCGAACTTGACTACCCCGATCATGTTTCTGCGGGTATTGTCATATGCTCGTACCCCTTGAGTAGTTAGAGTAAAATCCTGCTCTCTTAACTCGAGGCAGTGCGCTGTTCTAAGCTGGTAAACATTAAATGTTGACCCGTTATCAATCAAAACGATAGGTACCCATTTTCCTAGGCACTTTGCTGTTATGTGCATGGGCTTGTTGTACAGATGTCCTCCAGTGGACAGATCTTTCTCGGAGAAAGCAATGACATTCTTCAGCTTGGTAGGAGCAACTATTTCTATCAGCTGTCCAGGAGTGGTATCGATAGAGATGTCGGCTTTGCTTAAAGCCCTTAGCACGACCTACCTATGTTTATGGGATGCCATCAATAGCCCCCAAATACTTAGGTTAGCCTGAATCTTTTTGAGCTGTTTCAGTACAGCATCATCTTTCTCTTTGGCTTTTGCTATGGGCTAACTAGCTTCGCCGCTCTCTAAGTTGGCAGGTTTGAAGTGTCTTCCACTCCTAGTCAAATGCTCGATCTTTTCCTCGGGGCCCCATAGACTATCCCAGTGATCGGTAACATGGTTTACTTCGGACAAGTCTAGTCCTTGCAGTCCCCATAGATTATCTCCTGCTACTTTCTCTACCTTTGTATTGATTGCTGGGTGGTCTGTGCTGGCCTTTGACTTTTCCTTTACTCCTAATTCTATTCTCGACAGTGCTGATATCAGTGGGCCCGATTCTGGTCACATTGTCGACTTCTTTGTTAGCTCTTCCTTTTTCGCCTCTTGGCAGTTTATTTCCTCTACCGCCCATAATTGCTCATCTTTCCAGCTGTCATCGGTCCCTGAGTAGTTCCAAATATAATCATCAAGAACGAAAAGGTCTAGAATGTCGTCACCTTCTTCAGATTGGATATCTAGGTCAGCTTATTGTTTGCCTTTACTCCTAATTCTATTCTCGGCAGTGCTGATATTAGTGGGCCCGATTCTGGTCACATTGTCGACTTCTTTGTTGGCTCTTCTTTCCTCTATTGTATCTCCCGACATATCTGAACTTCAGTTTTTCCTAGCCCTGGTTTAAGTCTTGCACTAAGACTCATTACTAGGTTCTGATCCCGAGTCCTCTCTAGTTCCCGCCGTTGTTATCGTCTTTATCCCTGTCCCTGCTTCTGTTTCTGTTTTCGGTTCTAGTTTTATTTCTACTACTCCTGCTTCCTCTATTTATGTTTTCTTTATTTCTTCTCTTGCTTCTAGTTCTGCCTCTGTCCCGAATTCTATTCCTGATCCTGTACTCCTTGAGTTCCCCTCCGATTCCTCTTCTAGTTTGCTTATGTCTGTTTCTTCTACATTGTTGTCTGGTAGGATGCCAGAAATAGAGAGGTTATCATTATTGGGGTTATTCCACTCATCACTTCCGTCGAACTCATCGTCTGTGCATTTCTCCTCTGATTCTTCTAACGACATCCAACCATCAATGCCAGTGTCTATGTTGGGGTCATAGAAGGCAAACTCCACATGTACCTCATTGTTTGCTGCCATATTATCCCATTCCTCAATTATTATTTTTGCATCCTCCAGCTCTTCTAAATCATTCTCTTTCACATACAAAGTTCCTTCTGCATCCAAAGAGCATAAAAAGTTCCCTTTTGGGAGAGGTGGACTTGGTCTGGCAATTCCTTCTGGGTAGATATAGATGTTGGGATCATAGCAGGGTGAAACTGTATGGATATGGTTTATGCTCCGAGGGGGTGGGTTTATGTGATTCGGTAGTGGATTGGTAGTAATATTAGGCTTGGCCATCGTTGGGGGTGGGATCACCTTGTTATCAATCAAATCTTGAATCCTGTGCCGAAGCTTTATACAGTACTGGATGGGATGCCCAAGCATTTGATGGTATTCACAGTATGCTCCAGGGTTGAAATTAACAGGAGGTGGATTTGGAATAGGTGTTGGTGCGAGGGGGCTTACGTGGCCTTTCTCCACAACCTCGGGAATAGCACGGAGAGTGGAACACTTAGTTCATTGAATACTATCTGGACAAGTGGAAATGCGAATGGCATTCTGAACGGCCTTGGCTTGGGGTTAAGTGGCAGTGAATGAGGGTTAAACGGATGAGGGTTATATGGCTGAGGGTTAAAAAGGTTTACTTTTGCTGCCCTTGGCACGTTATTATTAGGCGGGTTCGGGCTAGCCTGGTTGGTCGGGTAGCTATTCTGACCCTGATAGTTCAGACTCTAATAGGGATTCTAAGTTCTTTATTGACTTGTACCTGCCTCGATCTTGACTTTTGTCCTGACCTCTGTTCTCTCAATTTCTCCCGACTGGAGGGCGTCCTCAATTTGAATACCTGCATCAAACAGTTGCTTAAAAGTCTTGAGCGGCTGAGTGATGAGGTACTTTCTAAATGGGGGCTGCAAGTTCTTTACTACCATTCAGACCTGCTCTTTCTCTGTAGGTTAGTTGGCCATCTTGGCTGCTTTACCCCTCCAGCGGGTCAGGAAGTCAACAAAAGATTCCCAGAGGTTCTGTTTGGTGGTTTCCAACTCTCTTATGGTTACTTCTAGCTAGACATTGTAGTTGTACTGCCCAACGAATGCAGTAGCAATGTCTTCCCAAGTTCTGGTGGCTTCCAAGGTTAAAAACCAGCGATGAGCAGCCCCTGAAAGAGACCTGTGAAAGAGTTACACTTTGAGTTAGTCATTGATGCCCATGGGAGATAGGGTATTGACATACATCCGTAGGTAAATCCTAGAATCTCTGGTATCCTCAAATTTTTTCATGTATGGCATCTTAAATTTCTCAGGCAGTTTGGCGTCGGGAAATAGACAGAGTCCTTCTACGTTGAGCATGTATTCATCGACTCCTCTGGGTTTCCTCAACTCCTTTTCCAACTTGTCTATCTTATCAGACAGTAAGGCTTCCCGGGCCAAGGCCGGGTCTATCATAGTAGCAGCAGTAGCAGCGGCAACTGATCGAGCAACATTAGCAGCTAGTTGGACATCATCAAAGATAACAGTAGCGGGTCTATTCCCTAGGAGATCTGTGCCGCATTGTTCATCCTCCTAGAGCTGGTTGTTGACTACCTCGTCCCATGGATTTCTCGAAACCTAATTCAGTTCTAGGGCTCAAATCTTTTCTTGGCATTGAACCTCAGCCTAGGTCTGTTCCTGGAGTGTAAGGGTCATGCCTTCTAAAGCTCATTGCATCTCCGATAGAGTTCGGATCAATGCTGCATTTGTATTGTCGTCTCCTACCATCGTGTATTCCGGGTTAGAGTCTGAACTTTTAAGTCTTTTGCTTGGCGATCGAATCCAGACGGGCGTGATATCAAATTTTGAAGAAGCAATGATAAACCCTAATAGAGGAAAAGATGGGAAGCAAAACAAATCGTAAGACATTACAGGTCGTGAAGACCCTACGAGAAAGGTGAAGCAGAAAAACAAATGCTAAATAGCGAGGAACAAGACGGGTAGTCAAGACCTGGTGAGAAAGCACGTAAAAACCCTGAGAAAAAAACAAAAAGGTTGCGGGTGACGATACTCGGCTTAAACAAAAAAAGAATCATGGAGCCTCGGCTTGTCATCTCGACGATAAAGGAACTCAAGATTTCTTCGAAACATCCTAAGCGAGAGAAACAAAGGGTGCGGGTGATAGAACCCAGCTTAAAATCAAAGAGGACATAGAGAATGTTAGATATCTAGACCTAAGAAGGGGTTATGAGAAAACCCAACTTAGAAGAGCGTTAGAACTGTCTCAATGCCTCGGGATTCGTGAAGATCCCGCATGTGGTACGAAGAAGGTGCGGGTGAGGCCTGACTTTCCATTCGAGACTTGAGTCTCAAACGGTAGACGAGAATAAGGGGATTTGCAAGCCGCAGCTCGGCTTTCCATCTCAGACATTGAATCTCAAACGGCAGACAAAAAAAAAGGTTTGTGAGCTGGAGCTCAGCTTTCCGTCTGAGATCGAAGTCTTAAATAGCAAACAAAAATAAGGTTTGCGAGTTGGAGCTTGACTTTCCATCTGAGACCGGAGTCTCAAACGGCAGATGAAAATAAGTTTTACGAGCCAGAGCTAGGCTTTCCGTTTGAGATTGAAGTCTTAAACGGCAGACAAAAATAATGTTTACGAGATGGAGCTCGGCTTTCCATCTGACACCGGAGTCTCGAATGGCAGAAAAAATAAGCTTTACGAGCCGGAGCTCGGCTTTTCGTCTGAGACCGGAGTCTCAAATGGCAGGCAAAAAGATCCAAGGGTGCGGGACAATACCGACTTACCCTCTCTGTCGAGTGCCAGAAGACTGAGTCTCTATGGGCGGAGAAAAAAAAATACGGGCACGGGATGATACCGGCCTATCCATCGAGACATATCTCTACGGCCAAAGAAAAAAAGATTTTGCGAGAGTAGTTTGGCTTTCCGTTTGAGACCCTGAATCTCAAACGGTAGACAAAAAGATCCGAGGGTGCGGGACGATACCGACTTGCCCTCTCCGTTGAGTCCCAGAAGGTTGAGTTTCTACGAGCGAAGAAAAAAGGAAAAATACAGGCACGGGACGATACTGGCCTATCCGTTAAGACGTATCTCTACGGACAAAGAAAAAAAAGGTTTTCCGAGAGGAGTCTGTCTTTCTGTTTGAGACCCTGAATCTCAAACGGCAGATAAAAATATCCGAGGGTGCGGGATGATACTGACTTGCCCTCTTCGTCGAGACAAAGAAGGTTGAGTCTCTACGGGCGAAGAAAAAAGGAGAAATACGTGCACGGGACTATACCGGCCTATCCGTCAAGACGTATCTCTACGACCAACAAAAAAAAGTTTGCAGGAGGAGCCCAGCTTCCGTCGAGACTTATCTCTCTACGGATAAAACAAAAGAAAGGTTGCGGGAAGCCCTGATTTCCGTTGAAACTCTGAATCGCTACAGATAGAAAAAAAGGGAAGGTTTCGGAAGAGTAACCAAAGGGAAAAAAAAATTTCGCCAAGCGGCTAGAAGGGTGTGGGCTTGGCAGCGTGGCTTTCTGTCGAGACTTATCTCTCTACGGCTATGGGAACAAAAGAATGGTTGCGGGATGATACCGGCTTCTGTCGAGACTCTGAATCTCTACGGTTAGAAAGAAAATGGGAGGGGAGACAAAGCGCGACCTTTTCGGATGAGGATGAACTCGTGCGGCAAGAGAGGTTGTGTTGTGGGACGATATCGACTTAGCCGACAAGACGGAGCTCGAGCGACGAAGGATGCGGGACAAAGCTGACTTGTACCTTTACATAACTGACTCGATAAAAGGGGGATGTGGTGATAAAGACCGACTTACATAGTAAAGGTGATGCAGTGACAAAGACCGACTTACACTATCAGTTATTCTGCCTTAAGAAGGAAAAAAATGGAGGACTATCATCGAGAAAGATCGAGTCGTGGCTTGATGGCGAAGGAACTCGGAACTCGGGAAATTCTAGGAGAAATGAACACAAATAGGAAAGGCGCAGGACCTGACCAATAATTAGACTAAGCCCCAGCCCAATGATTACAAGACTCGGAATGACCAACGGAGAGTCTCGGAAAGAAACATGTATGGGTTGGTAAAAAAACCCGGCCCTTACAAAAGAGAAGAGGTTGGGCTAACAGCTCATCATCCGTAAAGGTTCGGGAGAAACCCGAAGGGGTCCCATAACAAAAAGAACAAGCTACGGGCTGATGAGGCCCGATCCTAGACGCAAAAGAGAGAAGTCGGGTCCAAGACCTAGCGAATCAAGTGTCCGAGACATCCTCAGGAGATCTCGAAAGAAGAAAAGAGGTATGGGTTGATGAAACCCAGGTCAAAGAAACGACGAAGGGGGTTAGCCAACGGCCTAATGGCCTCAAATACAGGAAAACCCACGCGGGGTCCCAAAAAAAGAAAGTGAGACTCAGGTGATAAAACCTGGCTCAAAAAGAAAACGATGGATGTTAGGCAACAGCCTAATGGCGTCAAACACAAGAAAACCCACAGATGATCCCGGGAAAGGGAAAGCAAAACTCAGGTGGTGAAACTCGGCTCAAAAAGAAAACGACGGATGTAAGGCAACGGCTTAACAACGTCAAACACGGGACAACCCACGGAGGGTCCCAGGAAAGAGAAAGCGAGACTCGGGTGATGAAACCCAGCTCTAAAGAAAACGACGGAGGTTAGGCAACGGCCTAACGGTGTCAAATACGGGAAAACCCACGGAGGGTCCCGGGAAAGAAAAACTGAGACTCGGGTGATGAAACCCGGCTATAAAGAAAACGACGAAGGTTAGGCAACGACCTAACGGCGTCAAACACGAGACAACCCACGGAGGGTCTCGGAAAAGAGAAAGCGAGACTCAGGTGATGAAACCCGGCCCTAAAGCAAATGACAAAGATTAGGCAATGGCCTAACGACGTCAAACACGGGAAAACCCACGGGGGGCCCCAAAAAAAAGAGAGACTCGAGTGATAAAACCCAACTCAAAAAGAAAACGACGGATGTTAGGCAACGGCCTAACGGCGTCAAACACGGAAAAACCCACGGAAGGTCCCGAGAAAAAGAAAGCAAGACTCAGGTGGTGAAATTTGGCACAAAAAGAAACTGATGGATGTTAGGCAACGGCCTAACAGCGTCAAACACGGGACAACCCACAAAGGGTCCCCGGAAAGAGAAAGTGAGACTCAGGTGGTAAAACCTAGCTCAAAAAGAAAATGACGGATGTTAGGAAACAGCCTAACGGCGTCAAACATGGAACAACCCACGGAGGGTCACAAGAAAGAGAAAGCGAGACTCGGGTGATGAAACTCAGCTCTAAAGAAAACGACGGAGGTTAAGCAATGGCTTAACACCGTTAAACACGGGAAAACCCATAGAGGGTCCTGGGAAAGAAAAAGAAAGACTCGGGTGATGAAACCAGGCTATAAAGAAAATGATGGAGGTTAGACAATAGCCTAACGGCGTCAAACACAGGACAACCCACGAAGGGTCCCGGTAAAGAGAAAGCGAGACTCGGGTGATCAAACCCGATCCTAATGCAAATGACAAAGATTAGGCAATGGCCTAATGGCGTCAAACACAGGAAAAGCCATGGAGGGTCCCGGGAAAGAAAGTGAGACTCGGGTGATAAAACCTGGCTCAAGAAGAAAATGACAGATGTTAGATAACGGCCTAAAGGCGTCAAACACGGGATAACCCACAAAGAGTCACGAGAAAAGAGAAAGCGAGACTCGAGTAGTGAAACCTCGCTCTAAAGCAAACGACGGAAGTTAGAAAAACCCACGAAGGGTCTCGGGAAAGAAAAGTCAAGACTCGAGTGATGAAACTCAGCTTTAAAGAAAATGACAGAGGTTAGGTAACGGCCTAACAGCGTCAAACACAGGAAAATCCACAGATGGTCCCGATAAAGAAAGTGAGACTAGGGTGATGAACCCGGCTCAAAAAGAAAACGACGGATGTTAGACAATGGCGTAACGGCGTCAAACACGTGACAACGCATGGAGGGTCCCAGGAAAGAGAAAGCGAGACTCAGGTGGTAAAACTCGGCTCTAAAGCAAACGATGGAGGTTAGCCAACAACCTAATGGTGTCAAACACAGGAAAAATCACGGAGGGTCCCGGGAAAGAAAAAGCAAGACTCGGGTGATGAAATGGGCTATAAAGAAAACAATGGAGGTTAGGCAATGGCCTAATGGCGTCAAACCCGGGACAACCCACTAAGGGTCCTAGGAAAGATAAAGCAAGACTCGGGTGATGAAACCCAGCCCTAAAGCAAACGATAAAAATTAGACAATGGCCTAACGGCGTCAAACACGAGAAAACCCACGGGGGGTCCCAAAAAAAGAAAGTGAGACTCGGGTGATAAAACCCAGCTCAAAAAGAAAACGACGGATGTTAGGCAACGGCCTAACGGCGTCAAACAAGGAAAAACCCACGAAAGGTCCCAGGAAAGAGAAGGCGAGACTCAGGTGGTGAAACCCGACTCAAAAAGAAAACGACAGATGTTAGGCAATGGCCTAACGGCGTCAAACACTGGACAACCCACAGAGGGTCCTGGGAAAGAGAAAGCGAGACTCAGGTGGTAAAACCCAGCTCAAAAAGAAAACGACGGATGTTAGGCAACGGCCTAACGGTGTCAAACACGGAACAACCCACGGAGGATGCCGGGAAAGAGAAAGCGAGAATCGGATGATGAAACCTAGCTCTAAAGCAAACAACGGAGGTTAAGCAACGGCCTAACGGCGTCAAACACGGGAAAACCCACGGAGGGTCCCAGGAAAGAAAAAGCGAGACTCGGGTGATAAAATCTGACTGTAAAGAAAATGATGGAGGTTCAGTAATGGCCTAACAGCGTCAAACACGGGACAATCCATGGAGGGTCCCGGGAAAGAGAAAGCAAGAATCGGGTGATGAAACCCAACCCTAAAGAAAATGACGAAGATTAGGCAATGGCCTAACAGCGTCAAACACGGAAAAACCCACGGAGGATCCCGGGAAAGAAAGTGAGACTCAGGTGATGAAACCTGGCTCAAAAAGAAAACGAAAGATGTTAGGTAACATCCTAAAGGAGTTAAACATGAGACAACCCACAAATGGTCCCAGGAAAGAGAAAGCGAGACTCGGGTAGTGAAACCTAGCTCTAAAGCAAACGACGAAGGTTAGGAAATGGCCTAATGACGTCAAACACGGGAAAACCCACGAAGAGTCCCAGGAAAGTAAAATCGAGACTCGAGTGATGAAACTCAACTCTAAAGAAAACGACAGAGGTCAGGTAACGGCCTAACGACGTCAAACACAGGAAAATCCACAGAGGGTACCGGGAAAGAAAGTGAGACTTCGGTGATGAAACCTGGCTCAAAAGGAAAATAATGGATGCCAGGCAATGGCCTAACGGCGTCAAACACGTGGCAATGCACAGAGGGTCCCGGGAAAGAAAAAATGAGACGCGGGTGGTGAAACTCGGCTCTAAAGCAAACGATGGAGGTTAGGCAAGGGCCTAACGGTGTCAAACATAGGAAAACTCATGGAGGGTCCCGGGAAAGTAAAAGAAAGACTCAGGTGATGAAACTCGGCTCTAAAGAAAACGACGAAGGTTAGACAATGGCCTAATGGCGTCAAACATGGAACAACCCACGGAGGGTCCTGGGATAGAGAAAGCGAGACTCGAGTGATGAAACCCAGTCCTAAAGCAAACAACAGAGATTAGGCAATGGCCTAACAGCGTCAAACATGAAAAAACCCACGGAGTGTCCCGGGAAAGAAAGTGACACTCGGGTGATGAAACCCGGCCCTAAAGCAAACAACAGAGATTAGGCAACGGCCTAACAGCATCAAACATGGGAAAACCCACGGAGTGTCCCGGGAAAGAAAGTGACACTAGGGTGATGAAACCCGGCTCAAAGAAAACGACAGAGGTTAGGCAATGGCCTAATGATGTCAAACACGAAACAAACCATGAGGGGTCCTAGGAAAGAGAAAATGAGACTGAGGTGATGAAACTCGGCTCAACGAAAGAAAAGAGCTACTCTAATCAATCAAAAGGAAACAAAAAATAAAAACACATAACCTATAAGGGTATTTATCCTAAAGAGAAAGTTCTAAACTGACTAAATGCATATGAAAAGACTTCGTAGTCCAGTAATCGGGTACCTTCTAAATAGGAATCAAGAATATACCTCCCCGACCAAGTAGTACCTAGCTAGGTCAAACAGTACACAATGACCCTTTTTGCTTGTATCCAAAGGGACATACGGCCAGAAGGCATGCCTACTTCCCCCACATAGCTCCGAGGTAGTAAACTGCCAAAGTCAAGGGTAGGTAAACATTTGTCTTATTTTATTCTCTTCTTTCTTCTTTTGTTTTGGAAAAGTACCCAATGAAAAAGGGAAGATATGAGATACAAAATCATGCATGCAATGCTAATACTAATGATAAATTTAAAACAACAATGGTCGAAATGTTTTTCAAGTTTGACTCACTTTATTTCAAAAGAATCCCGAGTAGAGTCACCACTGTGAGGAACCTGCCCTCTTTTTTCCCGTTCCTCATGTAATGACGTGTGTGGAATGAACCACGAGAAGCAAAAAAAGAGGGGTTTTCCCCCAAATGCGTCCGTGTTAAGGTCCGCACGATTGGAGTCACCACTTGGTTTTCGGATAAGCCAAGAAAGCAAAAGTTTCAAGCGAACTAGTCCGTCCTTACCAGAAAAAATGGTTCGGGAGCTAAGGTACGAAAGGAGAAGGTGTTAGGCACCCCTCTCGCCTGATTGGAGGATCGGCCTCTACTTAACCATCTCATTTTGTTCTTGTCTTAAATTTATCAAAAGCAACACATATAGAAAGGGGGTTGAAAAGAAAACATTAAAAAGTAAACAAGAAAATAAAACCTAACCTAAAACTAAGATTTTCTATGCATACTTACACTTAAAGGCATGTCAAGAATGGGAGATGGCAGCATATCAGTGCAGTTGATGCATATAAAAGCATGTTGTTTAAAACATAAAAATACAGGAAAAGACTACTGGAAGCCGCTGGTTTTTAAATAGAGGTGGCGTGCGCCACTGGCTATGGCGTGCGCCACTTCTGGGCCTTCTAGAGATGACGTGCGTCACTATGGAAAACTGAGCTCGTCATTCAGAGGCCCAAAAAGGGCTACTGTTTTGAGAAAATAGTGTACCCTTTGTGTGAAAATGTTTTTATTGTAAAAAGAAACACAAAACATGGTATTTTAATAGAAATTCCAACCGATAGAAAAAAACAGGCAAAAGAGGCTATCAAAAAGGCTACTATAGGCCACTGGACCTTAGATAGAGGTGGCGCCCGCCACCTTATGACCTGGTGCATGCCACTGGGACATAGCCGGCACCACTTTTGGGCTCTCTAAAAGTGGCGCGCGTCACTATGGGAGAGTGAGCTCGACAGCAGGAGGTCCAAAAGGGGTTATTATTTTTGAGAAAAATAGTGTGCTCGTGTGTATGTGTTTTTACACGAAGAAAAAAAGGAAAAGAAGACATTATACATATTTTTAAAGCTAAAAAAGACTAGGAGAAAGAAAAGAAAACTAATATGTGATTCTAACAAAGGAAAACATGCTTTAGACGAAAAGTAAAATAAGATAATGAAAAAGAAACTCGGGAGAAGGAGGCCAACAACCTCTTTATCCCCTTTTACTAAACAAAAGAAGTTTTAAGAGAAGAATGATAAAAATTAATGGAAAAAGATGAGAAAGGAGGAGCCTACCGTATAACTCAGAAGCAAGGCAAAGTTTTAAGCAATTCCACTACTATCTCCTCAATTACGGTGCATCCTTAGGAGCCATTCCTTGCAATCTTCGAGTACTTTGAGTCCTTCCAATGCAAAGGTTTCTGAATTAGATAGTCTTAGTGAAGTTTTAAAAAAATTCTTTAAGCTTAAGTTGTTAATTTAGCAGGGATTCGGGTTATATATAGGTCGGGAGTTCATTCTGCAGAGATTCGATACTCAGAAGTTTCCCTTTTTGAGGTAGGGGGTCTTATTTATAGAGTTTGGGTGAGGAGACTAGCTTAGGACCGAAGTCTCCTCTCAAGGTGGCTTGCGCCATGTTAGAGTGATCTCTTGTTTTGTTGATCTCTGGATCCCCCCAATCTCTCATTGTGTTTCATCGCTGTTCTAGATCTCTCGATATCTTGAGCTCTCGAACTCTCACGATAGGTAATCTCTCTCGATCTCTCGATCGGCTCAAGAAGATGTGGTTTTGCAGTGGACGTAACTTAACTCTCTCGATAAGTAATCTCTCGATCGGCTAAAGAAGACAAAACTTACTTACATCGGTAAGTTCAAAGGCTAAAGAAGACTTTTAACACATATTTTTCTTTAGCATTTAAAAAATTATAATTAAATAAAAGGATAAAGAAGTAATTTGCATTCCTTCGTTAATGGAGTCTTGAGACAAAGACTGACAAGGGAGGTCCAAGTTATTTTAGTAACCCCAGGGGGTGTTCCTGAAATATACTTAAACCTTAGGAGAGATAAGTGTCATTTACCTTATTACATATTATCACACCCGCTTTCAAGAGGATGATTTCACCTACTCGGAGTGGTGAGGCACAGACTCACCTAATTAAAACTTAAACATTCATTTAAAAAGATGCACTCTGCATCACTCTTATTAATTTTATTTTATATCACAAGACAGGATAATTATCTCTTAGTACCAAAGTCCATAAACTACTAAGGGATACTCCGTTCCTAAATCAAGAATATAATTTTGTTCTATGGGATGCTCAATCCCCAACCATAGAGACATAAACATAATAGATCGTCTCTTGATCACAACAACCTTTTTAAGTATTACATTCCAAAAGAAACTTAAACAAAAGGTCTTCTTCCAAAAAAGATCATCCACTTGGCACTAGTGGACCGACATCTACCCCGTACTAATATCTGCAATCAAAAAAGTTACAGGAGAGTGAGCTTAACATTAAAATAAAATGAGACATAAAAAAATCTTTCATAAAGAATATGATTAAAAAGTAGTTTCACACACCGATAATAATAGTTCTCATAAATCACAAGCATTCATACATTTATCAAAAGAAACGAGTAGGCTCAACGCCAAAGTGATATATTTTTCACAAGTATTTATATAACATATAACTTCGAACACACGCTTTACAGTGCCCAAGTAGTCGTTTACATCACGACCAGAAGTTCTGACGGTACCATAACCTCAATCACAACTCACTATAATATAGTCGCGGATATGAGGGTCACTCTTTAATCACCAGTGATAGATGAAACTCACACCTATAAAGGGCAAAAGCCATAAAGGCTATCTCACACCTATAAATGGCAAAATCTATAAAGGTTATCTCACACCCATAAATGGCAAAAACCATAAAGGCTAACACACATGGGTCGGATACCCGCAAGACTTGGCACACTCAAACAAAAATTATCATTCGTCATGCAACAAGATTCATTATTTTTTCATCTAACTTCTTCATAAAATAATTTTATATTTGAGTAAACCAAAGATCAACTTTATTTTAAACAATGACAATTTTTATTAAAAAATATTCATGAGATCATTCATCAAATATGTTATCAAAATACTTTAAGATAATAAACATTCATCATATTTTATTTTAATAAAATCTATCCACTCTCACCTTGATTTGAGCGTTTCAAGGTTGACCTCTTATATTTCGAGGCGTCGATCTTTCGTCCGCGGCTACCCTTTCGGAATCTAGGTTTCATAATTATCAATGAGTAAATATCAAATTATTCCTCATATAAAATCTAATTATGGGAAATGACTTAGGTCTTTTAGTCAAACCTAATATAACCCCACTTTTTTTGGTATGTAACCCCCTTCTCATATGGGTTCCCATAATCTTACTTCTTGTCCCCTGATTTTAAGGAACACTTGGCATTTTATTATTATAATAATACTCTTATAACTATTTATTGCTCATTAGAGTTACTAAGAACTCAACTCCTTAGGTCTATGCATTTTATTCTTCTTGGGTCATCATTTTCATTTATTTTTTTCAGATTCTAGATTTTGTTCCTCTTGTTGTACAATTATTTAAAAATATGAAACCTACATAATTAATTATGTAAAGATTACAGAGGCTAGATTTGGGTGTTAGACACATCTTTCATGTGGAACCCAAGAACCATAAACCAACAGAAAAGGTTCTGAAAATTCATAAGAAACAGTCTGTCGAAAAATGACACTGTTTGGGATAATTCATTTTTCTCAAAATCTGTCCAACAAACATGAGGTTTATAATTTTTGGGTGAAACTACACCCATATACCTTTCTTTCTATATATGGATCATATCTATGGGATTGTTCTGCAATTAATTAAAATTTCTCAAAGTGGTCTATTTTTCTACAACTCCAACGTAGAAAGTTCTAAAATAGAATAGGGGTTCTAAAACGTATTTTTGGATCCAACCAAAAATCATGCATGTTCATAACACATCAGAATAGCTCTGTTAAAAACATATTTCTATTTAGGGTCTGTTTGAGTTCCATAAAAAATTATGAAATGGGCATTATGGTCATTGTTTGGTCATTTTTCTAAATGATCTCCTACTTCCATCATCTCCCTTCTCCATTACTCATGCATGCATGACTCCAAACCTTCTTAAAATATGATTTCTATGAATATTAAAT
>JAUTBS010199688.1:0-28364 GCA_032361285.1 Aequorea victoria | reverse complement strand
GAAGGAAGTGTCGACACAAAGGCAACATGTGTCGACACCTTTGGCTGTTCCAGTAAGCATTCCTCTTGGATTGAAGAAACACGAAGAAAGTGTCGACCCCTCAAAAAGAAGTGTCAACACCTTCTTTCACCTTTGCTTCTGCCTCTGCTCCTTTCTCGGTTTCCTCCTTTGTTCTCCGTAATGAGGGCTTATGGATGGTCCATTCCCATTTCCTTCTTTTTGGATTTCTCGTTGTATAGAACATCATTGACCATACTCATGGTCAACTTTTCTTCTGTAAAATTACTGAGAGAAACCAACAATGTCTTCTAGTTGTCTGGTAAGGAACTGAGGAGTAATAATGCTTGAGTTTCATCATCAAGCTTCATTCCCACAGTCGCTAGCTGGTTCACCATGTTCTGAAACTCATTGGTGTGTTCGGTTACAAAACTGTCTGACTTTAACTTCCGGTTCACAAGTCGCCTCATCAATAGGGCTTTGTTCCGGACTGTCTTGGACTGGTACATGACCTCTAATTTCTTCCAGATATAATAGGCGCTCATCTCTTGAGCGACATGATGAAAAACACTATGGTCGATCCATTGTCGGACGAGACCAATAGACTTCCGGTTCATCTTCGTCCAGTCGGCGTGTGTCTTTTCAACTGGTTTAACACCTTCATTCTTTAGGGGGTCGTACAAGTCTTTGCAATACAGAATATCTTCCATTCGCGGCTTTTATATTATAAAGTTCGACATCGTAAGCTTTATCATGGTTCTTGGAGCAGTCTTTTCATCTCTACTACTTGTCTATGAGGTGAGTCTCACTCTTTTATAGTGGAAATAATATTTGGGCAGAATCTTATGAGGAAAGAAAAAATAAAACTCGCAGAAATGATCAAAATATAGACTGTACACCACAATATTTAGACTATTTTAGAGTAAAAATAAAGCTAAAAATTAATACTTCTTCTACACAGGTACTACATTTGCTTTAGATCAAAATATCATCATCTTGGATCAAAATCTCACAAAAAAGTCAAATTTTCACGCCGAGAAACCAATTTCTCCTCTGGTCAAACCCAATCAACGCAGTCAATGGCTTGGTCCACGCGGCTTGGTTTGGTGGCTCGACATGGCTTCAATGCACGTGTTGACTCGCGAGTGAACTCACGAGTTGGAGGGTCGACTCGCTAACTCGGCTCAACAGTTGGAGAAGACGCGTGGGGCGCGTGTTCGCGACTGGACTTCACGTTCGCTTCTTTGGGTGGCGCCTGAGGGCGTGTGGGAAGTCTGGTGCCGTCTATCTTTTCACCAACGGTCTCGTCTCAGGAAGACTCTTCTCGGGGTTGTTGACCCAAGGATTATTCAATCATAATCCTATATTTGATTTTAACTTATAACAACAAATTAATTTGATGATTACTAATGATTGTTTTGTGCAATAAGTTAATTTTTAGGATTTAAGAGAATCAAGTTTCAAACTTCCAAATATATGAAGGAAGTGTCGACACAAATGTGAAATGTGTTGAAACCTTGGCATTCCAGTAAGGACCTTTCTTTTGAAATAAAGAAACGTGAAGAAGTGTCGACACAAACCGAATATGTGTCGACCCCTTGAGTCCTTCCTGAGAGCACCAATTTTTCAAACTTCTAAATTCATGAAGGAAGTGTCGACACAAAGGCAACATGTGTCGACACCTTTGGCTGTTCCAGTAAGCATTCCTCTTGGATTGAAGATGTTGTCCCAAGAATCAACCCAAAGAGGGGGTGAATGGGTTATTTTAGCAAACTTAAAAACTTTTTCAAAACTCTTTTATTAAGATAAAAGTGAGAGCTAACTGAAAATTAAATACTGGAAGTAAAGAGATTGAGAGAGAGATACAACCAGATTTATAGTGGTTCGATCTACTTCGACCTACGTCCACTCTCCAAGCACCTTGGGAATTTAATCCACTAAACGGATTCTTTGATGGGCGAATCGAAGCCATGTACAACGGATTTTTCAGTTGGTGAATCGAAACTACTTTACAAATTCCTTCAAATGGGCGAATCGTAGCCTCCTTCTTTTATGGCAAAGAGGAGCCAAAAGTAATTGTGGGATATAGAGTGATGTCTCATTTGTATGAGGAGTTTATAATAAATGAAGAGCTCACTACTACAATCAATGATCTCTCTCAGAAAGGTTTACAATCAATGAAGAGAGAGATTTACAGAAGACAGGTAGAAAACAGAGTATGGGAGTTAAGAGATTGTTCTCTGGTTGTTGGAGAGTATATTCAATGTCTTCTTGATTGTTATTCTATTTGAACCTTCAAAATTTACTCCTTACATAGTTCAAGGAAGTTAAGAGCCGTTGGAAGTTTCTGACCGCGCATTTATTGCTAAAAACTAGCTGTTGGAGGGCTTCAACGTTTTTGAATTTCGCGCTTTGTGTCGACACAAATATCCCTTAGTGTCGACACATTTGTCTTCTGGAACTGAGGGGTCGACACAAAAGCCTTCTGGTGTCGACACAAATTTGAGATCTTCAGAAGATAAAATGTTGGAGCTCACTGGAACATAAAGGTGTCGACACATCTTCAATTGGTGTCGACACATTCTTCTTCTTGGAACCTTGGTGTCGACACTTCGTTTGAGGGGTCGACACTTTCCTTCTTGTAACTTCAATCCAGAATGAGGTTACTTACTGGAAAGCAAAGGTGTCGACACATGATACATTTGTGTCGACCCTTCCTTCATAAAATTGGAAGCTTTGAAAAACTGGTGCTCACGGGAAAGTCTCAAGGGGTCGACACATATTTGGTTTGTGTCGACACTTCTTTAAGTTTTTTCATTTCAAAAGAAAGGTCCTTACTGGAATGCTAAGGTGTCGACACTTCCTTCATATATTTGGAAGTTTGAAACTTTGATGCTTTTAAGTCCTGAAAATTAACTTATTGCACAAAACAATCATTAGTAAACATCAAATCAATTATTGTTATAAGTCAAAACAATGATAGGATTATGATTGAATAACCTTGGGGTCAACAAAAAGTAACACATACAGAATGGGGGTTGAAGAGAGATCAAGCAAAATCAAGAAGTAAAACAAAACCTAACCTAAAGCTAAGGTATTCTAAGCATGCTTGCACTTATTTGTATGTTAAAATGGGAGATGGCAATATGTCGGTGCAAAAATGTAGAAATCAGGCATGCTGTTAAGGTAAAAGGGGTGCAAAAAGTTATTTTTAACCCACTGGTTTTTAACAGACGTAGCACACGCCACCTCTTCACCTGGCGCACGCCACATTAACATGGTGCGCGCCACATTTAGACTCTCTAGAGGTGGAGCGCGTCACTATAGCAGAGTGAGCTTGACACCAAGAGGACCAAAAAGAGCTACTATTTTTAAGAAAAATAGTGTGTTAATGTGTGAAATTGTTTTTATATTTGAAAGAAAACATGGCATTTCACGTAACCGGTTTCAGCACATAGTCTAAAAACCTACGTTGCATTTTTTTAAGAGAAAATCTAGAAAGAAGCTACGTTGCATACTTTTTCTAAGAAAAATGGATAGATGCTTGTACATAAATGAAAATAAAGTCAGGGAGAACGAGGTCAGCGGCCTCGTTATCCCCTTTATGAAATAAAGACTACAAAAATGATGACTTGCTGGAACTCCCGATTGATAAACGAGTTTCAAGTGGAGACGCGGGTGCTATCCGGTAGCTTTCTCAATCACAACACGTCCTCTCTCGGGGAGCTCTCCGTGCTACTTTGAGTCGTCGGAACTTGGCCGGTACAAGGGTTTGTTTAGTGTATAGGTGGGGTTCAGAGATTGATTCAATTAATTCTTAGTTTAACGGCGTGTTGGATCCTTATCTAGGTTTTATAATTTTGTAGAGTTTTGGCACACACTAGACAGAAGATCCTGAATCAGTGGGGCGATATGGTCCTATTTATAGGCTTTGGGCGAGAAAGCTGCCAAAAGGGCAAAAGCTTCTTCTCAAGGTGGCATGCACCATGTTGAGGTGGCATGTGCTAGGTAGGAGGTGGCGTGCGCCTGGTTGAGATGGCTTGAGCCACCTTGGTCATAGCGTGGCCAGGGCACAGGAAAAGAGTGGCGCACGTTGGGTTGGAGGGAGGTGGCGTGCGCCTGGTTATGAAGGTGCACCAATGGGTATTTTTGGTATTTTGGGGTGTTTTAGGGTGTTCCTTGGACTCTCGAATTTGCATAGAGTTCCTTTCGATGTGGCTTATGCATGCACTCATCATCGAAAGCAGACCAGATAAGTCTATCCATGGGTTACTCAAATTTGGGGTGTCTACAGTTGTTCCTCTTTGATAGAACTCTCACTGCTACACGCGTGATGAGTGAATGTCAAAGCTCCATGGACAGTCCCTTTTGACTAAGCCATTTTTAGGCTGGAAAACAAAACAAAAATAAAATATGCAAAGACATGGTCGTACTTGAGTTACATCAAGTTGCCTACGTACCATGTTTGAAAGGATCAAACCAGTGTAGTTCATGGGGACAATGCAAACGATGTAGAGATAAAAAAGGTTAAAACCTAGTGGTTACCCCACAAAGACTATGCAAAAAAAAATACAAATTAAGATCGCAGGGACCGAAAATAGAAGCTAACAAGTTTAAGGCCATCAAGGACCACTTTTTATTTAGTTTAAGGTCATGTAGGACTGATTTAGCATCTTTAAGGTCTCGAATGGACCGGTTTATCCTTTTAAGGTCATGAATGGATTGATTTAGCATTTTTAAGGTCCCGACCAGACCAGTTTATCCTTTTAAGGTCATGAATGGACTGAATTGAACAATTTAAGGTCCCGACCAGACCCAGATACTCAGTTTTAGGTTGTGAGATAGACCAAAGTACTCAATTTTAGGTCGTGAGATGGACCAAGTTTTTTTAGTCCCGGTTACGGGATAGGTTTTTCAACACACATGTTTAAAGCTGAGAATATAGCTTTTGAAGTTTGGTGATGATTTAAACATTTCTTTTATCGGAGACGGACTCCAAATTTTGGAATTTGGTATTTTGAAACTCATAAATCAAAAAATGGGATATAGACACGTGGCTCATGCTAGGTGACGCTTGGTCTGACATGGCACTCACGATAAGGGAAGTGGCGTGCGACACCTGTCGATCGGTCTAACATGGCGCCACTAGAAGGGAAGTGGCGTGCGCAAAGTGATGATTGGTCTGACTTGGCATGCCACTAGGAGGGAAGTGGCGCGCACAAGGTTGAGGTGCGGAGCACCATGTCTCTGGTGGAGACTGAAGGGTCGCCTGGTTTGGTTAAGGTCGCGACGGTTTCTCAGACGGCCGTTCATTGTTCATTTCAACTCTTGTTTCTCACTCGCCGCACTCTCAACTCTCTCATTTCTCTCCTCTCTCTCAAACCTTCTATTACCTCCGATGGCAAACAACGACAAGGGTAATAATGGCACGAGTCATGAGAAAGATGGCGCAAGTCACGGGACAGACCCAGATACAATGGTCCCTATGGTGACACGTTCTTTGAGCACTTTAGCTCTTTTATAGGGCTCAGTGACTCATTTCAGCCCTTCAGATCATCTCAAGATGTCCAAGACCCCATCCTACACCACGGATGATGTTCTTGTCGTAGCCGAGGTGCTACGGACAATAGAGGAGGGCGGACCTTCAGACCACCCCACTGCTGATGAGTCAACGGTGGATAATCCTCAGATCCCAGATCCCTTCCGCAGGGTTCTGCCCACTGACATGCTGGATGGTTTTGACCCAACCCGCTACGATCCTCCAGCTCATGCGTTGGATCCTCTCGGGACCACCAGCTATTTCTATGACGACAGCACCGTGGATCCGGCGCTGTTGCTTCGCTCTTTGGACACGCACTTCTTGGTGACGAACCGCCGAGTATGTCTTCTATTTTTCTATTTCTTTTCTGTTTAATTAAATCAAAAAACATGCCAAATAAACTTAAAAAATATTTATGGACTTAGATGTATGCACAGGGTAGGACCGAAGTGTTTGGTTGGATGATATTTCAGAACATAATACCAAACAACTTGAACTCTTAAAAATAAAACAGATCAGAACTTAGAAACCTTGCATGTCTAGGATCGAACAATGTGCGTGATTTATTTATTTATTTTTTGTTTTTTGTTTTTTTTTTGTTATTTTGTTATTTTTATTTTTTATTTATCCACCGTCGGGATACGTGTCAATGCTTCCCGGGGTAAAAATTTTATTTTTGTCTCTAGATAAATATTTTTACGCTTTTCTAGGAAAACTTTTATGTTGTTTTCATTTATTATTTTTAGTAAATTCGGACTTGGATTGCGTGTTAACGCTTTCTGATGTGGGTAAGCTTCCCTTCGTCCCACTTAACTTAGGTTACGTTTCGCACTTCCACCTAGTGACGTGTAAACTAACTTTTGCTCTGGTCATCTTAGGTTGTGTTTCACGCTTCCTGAGCTGGGTAGATTTTTTCTCATCCTGACCAACTTAGGTCATGTTGCACATTTTTCGAGAGGGAATTAACTTTTTATCCCTAGATAAATGTTTTCACATTTTTTTAGGAAAACATTTTTCTTTTATTTTGTTTTTATTAACTCTGACTTGGGTTGCGTATCAATGCTTCCTAAGTTGGGTATACTTTTCATCGTGCTGACCAACTTATGTTGAATCTTGCACTTCCCAGGATGGGTAGGCTTTTCATCATCTCGACTACCCTAGTTTGTGTTGCACGCTTCCCTGGAGAAAATTATTTTTTTGTCCCTAAACAAACGTTTTCACATTTTGTTAGGGAAGTTTTTTTATTTTGTTTTTATTAACTCAAACATGGGCTGCGTATCAATGCTTCCCGAGTTGGGTAGGCTTTCCATCATCCCGACCAACCTAGGTTGCATGCCGCACTTTTCGGGATGGGTAGGCTTTCCATTGTCCCGACTATCCTAGGTTGTGTTGCATGCTTCCCGATATAGAATTAATGATCTTTTTCCCTAGATAAATATTTTCACATTTTTTAAGAGGAATTTTTTTTATTTTTGCTTTGATTAATTCAAACTTGGGTCGCGTATCAATGCTTCCCGAGTTGGGTAGGCGCTTTTCATCGTCCCGACCAACTTTAGGTTACATCTGGCACTTCTTGGGATAGGTAGGCTTTCCATCTTCCCGACCACCTTAGGTTGTGTTACACGTTTCCCGAGAGAGAATTGATGATCTTTGTCCCTAGACAAATATTTTTACATTTTTTTAGGTGAATTTTTTATTTTGCTTTGATTAATTAAAACTAAGATTGCGTATCAACGCTTTCCGAGTTGGATAGGCTTTCTATTGTCCTGACCAACTTTAGGTTCATCTGGCACTTTCTGGTATGGGTAGGTTTTCCATCGTCCTGACCACCCTAGGTTGTGCTGTATGCTTTTCGAGAGAGAATTACTGATCTTTGTCCCTAACCAAACGTTTTTACATTTTTCTAGAATAATTTTAGTATTTTGTTTTGATTAATTCAAACTTGGGTCGCGTATCAATGCTTTTCGAGTTGGGTAGGCTTTTTATCGTCCCGACCAACTTTAGGTTACATCTCGCACTTCTCAGGATGGGTAAGCTTTCCATCGTTCTGGCCACCCTAGGTTGTGTTGTACGCTTTCCAAGAGAGAATTAATGATCTTTGTCCCTAGATAAACATTTTTAAATTTTTTTAGGAAAATTTGTTTATTTTGTTCACTAGATGAGCATTTTTACACTTTTTTAGATTTATTAATTTTTCTTATTTTTACCCAAATTAGGTTGCGCTTCACGCTACCTAAAGTGGTGGGTTTTTAACTTTCGGTCACTAAGTAAACGTTTGCATGCTGTCTTAGATTTATTGAACTTTTCTAGTTTTTCCCAAATTAAGTTGCACTTCATGCTACCAAATGTGGTAAATTTTTAATTTTCAGTCACTAAGTAAGTGTTTGCACGCTTTCTTAGATTCATGACTTTTTTTTTAATTTTTCTATTTATCTTATCTGACAATTTGTTTATTTTTCTTCTTTTTTGTAGACCAACGAGTATTTACGGGGCTTCGGAGGCTCCTCCCGTGTACTCGAGTGGTACGATGTCCTCCCCTTGAAGAGCAGATCTCTGGTGGATGCTTCCAGGTTTGGACGGTTCATCCCCATCCTCACGAGTACTCATAATGATCGAGTTCTCATGACGGTGCTAGTGGAGCAGTGGTGGGACACCACCAACACCTTTCACTTCCCGTCTTTTGAGATGACCCTGACTCCCCTAGATTTTGCCATGATTATGGGGATCAGGATAAGGGGAGATCATATCTCGCTCGACCCCACCATAGGATCATGCTCAGAGGCTTTTATCCACTTCTTCGGTAGGGTCCTGCCACAGTCAGACCGCGGGCGCATCCAGTACTCCTGAATGGTGGACACATTCATGGGGCTGGAGTGCACCAAGCTCCGCCACTTCGAGTGGGTTGCTCAGGTATTCCTGCTCTACCTTTTTGGTGCTTTCCTATTTATGAATAGGCAAAACACCGTTCATCTATATTACATGGGAGCCCTCTACGACCTTCGTCGGGTGTCGGCCTTCGATTGGGGAGGAACAGCGTTGGCGACATTGTATACGAGCATGCGGTCCGTATCCTGGGCCAAGAAGCTATCCGTGATGGGCTACTAGAGGATTTGGGAGGTATACTCTTGACCATTTTCTTTGTCTTTTAGCTCATTCGCACTTTATTTTTTTTTATTGATCTGGACTCACACTTATTCTGTTTGTTGTTTCTTTATTTTTCTCTTTTCTTCCCCTTTTTTTTACAGCTATGGGCATACGAATTCCTGGGGCTACCCTCCCCAGTGACTACCCATCCTGATCCCCTAGTCATCCCACGGGCAACGAGGTGGGGTCGAAGCTTGCGGGAAAAGAAGGAGGAGGTGAAGGACCTGAATCGGTATCATCTGTATCCTGACCGCCTTTCTCCCACACAGGTATGTTATCCTTTAATTTTGCGCACCTCTTATTTCTTATATTATTTTTTATTTTTCTAGATGTATAACCTTTGTTTGGTTAACTTTTAGGTGAATTGGTGGGTGTGGAAGGGTATGGAGGACCGGACCAGTCATGATTTGATGAGGAGCCGTCAGGCTTCTCAGATGAGGATCCTTCTGGAGGGCCTATTTCACTAGGAGTAGTTCATAGGCGAGCGGGTAGTTCGCCAATCGCTGAGACTGGACTACTTTCGGGTCCCTCAGCCACCTCAACCGAACACGAGGTCGACAAACACCATGTCGCTGGATGTATAGCTTTGATGCTAGCAATTTCCTAGCCAAGGGGGAGTATGCCACCTTCGCCCATGCATCCCTAATTCCTGCGATGGGTGTTCATCTTAGGTTCCTCCTGCACCTGGTGGTCACGTTGCTCCAGCTGCGGGTGGCGGTGCCACGACTACTCTTGTTCCCTATGCTGCTGTTGGCGCCGATGTTGCCCCTACCTCGAACTCGGCTGACCCTATCTTTCCAGTGTAACATTAGGCGGTGCACACCTATCAATATGGGTTTCAGCTCCCTATCTCCATTCCTACTCCTATGGTAGAGAAGCTACACCTAGGTACTAGGGGTGAGCAGGTACTTCACACCTTCCTCTCTTTTTTTATCCTTTTTCCTATCTTATTATTCTGTTATGTCGGTTTGCTAACACTTTTTCTTTTCTTTTCACTTTTTTTTATTTTAGATCCTCCAAGTCCCCCATTCTTATATGGAGAGCTGCCTCACTACTATCACTGGTTTGATGGCGTTGGTGAGGCAGTAGGCCTAGGCCCTCGTGGACACACACCTGGATCTTGTCCCCCGACATTCTCACCCTCCTCCTCGTCCGGTGAGTGATTCATTTATTTATGTCTTCTCTTTTTTTGTTATCTGTATATATGCTTATACTGACCATATTTCTTCCTTCTTTCCCTTCTTATATTTATTTAGAGCCCCGCTTTATTAGTCGTAGCCTTTCCATTCAAGGGGCAGCCTCATCTTCTCGTGCTGCCAGCCCGTCTGCCGCTGGTCCATCTACAGCTACTTCCCGGGGTCCTGCCCCACAGGCTGGGGTTAGGATGCATCAGATCGATAGCGACGACGAGGATTATGACTCGGGGAATACCACCACTTCTGTATCTTCCCTCCTATAGCCTTCTCGTCGTACCCAGTGCCAACGCGATTAGGATGTCCTTTGATTTTCTCAGTTTTCGTACCCTTTATATACACTTTTCTCTTTTTTATATACATTTTATGGGATAGGCCTTCATGCCTAATTTGGGTGTTTATTCAGCACACTCGCTCTTTTCTATTTTCTTTTCTTTGTATGGATGTTTGTTTGTTTATATACATGGATGGTTCATTTATTTATATGTATGGAGGTTTATATACATGGATTTCTATATATAGGAGTGTTTACAGGATTCATTATGTACAACATGTTTACAGGGATGTTTACAGGATATGTATAGTGCTTTTTATGTACGGGGATATCTATACACAAGGATAGCTATGTACAAGGATACCTATTTACAAGAATGTATAAGGATTTATTTATAGGATTATGTACAGCAAATTTACAGGAATTTATGTACAGGAATATCTAAGCACAAGGATAGCTATGTACAAGAATGTATAAGGATTTATTTATAGGAATTGCTTACTGTTTTTTGGATTTTGTCACATTTTTTATTATATGAATATGTGTATGGATGGTAGTAGATAGTAAGGAATAGACTAAAACGGCTATGTCACTACTCGTAGACTGTGAGCACCAGTGGTGACAACCTAGATTTGAAGTAGGGAAGGAGAATAAACTACTTCATTTTGAATCAAAGGTGGCACGCGCTACAATGGGAAGGGATGGCATGGCGATCGCTATGATGATGTGGCGCGCGCTAGGATGGTGTTTTCATAAAGTGGCGCACGCCAAGTGCAGGTCTCCCAAATCTACTATATAAAGGGGTGTCCAGCCTTCTTTTAGTAACCAACTCATGTTCTATAAAATGACTTCTTCCATTTAAAGTTCTCTCTCCTGCTGAACCGATGAGTTTACTAAGATCTAGCAAACCAATTTCGTGAATTTGGTCTGAAAGCTCTATTCCATTTGAGGGCCGTAAGGATGGACAAGAATTTTTTGAAGGCATCTACTCAGTTATGGAATCTTATGGCCATATTTTCAGATTTGGAGACGAAAAGCTCTGCCCCACTTTTGAAGAATTTGAGGCTATCCTGGATTTCTCCCCTCGAGAGGAGGTTTGGATTCCTACAGCTCTCGTGGGTCCAAAGAAATTCTTGAGGGATTTATGCGGGTTGAGTGGTAGTGAGGCTTTCCTCATTTTGCATGGAGGGGTTCTCGACATATCTCGTCTAGTGAACCACTTTCGCCCTTCCGACTCTCTTTCGGACTTTCCTCTGCAGTCTTACCATCGCTACACATTTGCTGGCATTTGCTGGCATTGTCCCTGGTGGACTATTCCTATAGTGACGGTTTTGACCATGGAGCATCCCGGTATTCTTCTCGTGGGCCTGAAACTGACTACCTTTTATCTTCCCTCTCGCATTCTGCGTCAGCTTGGTCTTCTTCAGATGTGCCCTTCGGCAACGGTTCATATGGCTACCTCTTCTCACTATGCCCCTCTTCTATAGCGTTATCGGTAGTTTTGGTCATCTCTGGAGATGATTGACTCAAAAAATCTCTGAGTAATGCCTCTTCGGTGGGTACTCCACACAGTTGGGAAATGAGATATAAAGCGTGAAGAAGAAGACAACGATGAGAGGAAGGAGGACTTAATCTGGTTGTTCATGCTGCACTTCCTATTATTATATTATTATTTTTCTCTCTTTTTTTTTTAGAAAAATACTTAGGATTTGCAATTTTCCCTTTTCATGTATAAACTTTTATTCGTTAAAGCTAAGTAATGAAAAATTCACCCTTTTCTGATCTTTGATCTTTTCACTTTGTTCATTTGATATTTATTTTTTTCATATAATAAAAATTAATCAAAGAATTTTAAAGAGGTTTTTACATTGTATCATAATGAGATGGAGGATTTTAAAAGATGAAGTACTTGGGTATGTTATATTTCACCCCCATTTGAGAAAGGTTTATTTATGTACAGGTTTGGGCCAAACTTCAAATTGAAGTTGCCTACGTATTCTAAAGAAAAGAAATCAGGCCACAACGTAGTTCCGGTCCGGTTCCAACTTGGGTTTTAACACTCTCCTTTTTTGATACCCTTATTTTGCCAAAATTTTCCTTTCAAATTTTCAACCTTGCACGCTGCTCTAACTTTTTCCTGGGTAGTCATTTCATTGGTTTGCACCCCAGCGAGTCTCTTTTATCTTCGTATCTTTTTTTTTCAAGGTTAGTACTTTTTAAGCTGGTCCAAATTGGTTGAGGTATTAAAAGTATTTCCATTCAGATCCATAATAATAACGGCTCCTTCCATCATAATGACTTTGATTATATATGGCCCGACCCAATTTGGTTTGAACTTCCCTCTTGGATCAAAGATAGGGGCTCGAATTTCTTTGAGCACTAGGTCGATCCCCTTCCTTGAGATTTTGGGTCTTGGCCCGTTTGTTAAATGCCCGGGTTATCCTTTTCTGATAGCCTTGAACATAAAAGAGCGCCCTCAGTCTTATTTCGTCAAACAAAAGTAAGCCTTTGCAACGATCTTTCTGCCATTCTTCTTCTGGTACACTGTATTATGCTATTACTCTGAGAGAGGGAATCTCTAGTTCCACGGGTAGAACAGCTTCCATCCCGTATACTAGAGAGTATGGGGTGACTCCTATCGAGGCTCGAATTGACGTCATATATCCTCAAAGGGAAAATGGAAACTTTTTTGGCCAATTCTTACTGGCTTCTATTGTTCTTTGCAGGATGCTCTTGATGTTTTTATTTGCTGCCTCGACTGCTTCGTTGGTTTGCAGTCTGTACGGGAATGACTTGTGCGCGATAACTCTGTATTTTTCTAGCAAATTTAGTACTTTCCCTTGGAAGTGAGATTCATTATCTGATACCAGTTCGTGAGGAATACCATATCGGCAGATGATGTTATGCTTGATAAACTTGGCCACGTGAGGTGCTTTGAGAACTGAAAAGGAAGTAGCCTCGACCCATTTAGTGAAATAGTCGATGGCTACTAAGATGAATTCATGTTTGTTCGACGTTTTCGGCATGATTTTGCCAATGATGTCTATTCCCCAAACTGAAAGTGGCCAAGGGGAAGTCATACTGTATAGTTCTGATGGTGGAAGATGTACTAGATTCACATGAATTTGGCATTTGCGACATCTTTTGACGAACTTGACACAGTCCATTTCTATTGTCATCCAGAAATACCCTTGCAGCAAAATCTTTTTGGCCAACATCATCCCGTTTATATGTGGCCCGCAGACTCTTTCGTGTACTTCTTCGATAATTTCTTGATTTTTCTCGTCTGTTACACAAAGCTTGTTCACCCCCATATAAGCCCGTTTATACATCTTTCCGCCACAGATGACGAATTGAGCTGCTAATCTTCTTATGGCTCTCTTATCCTTTTTACTGGCATCTTTCATATATTTGCCCTCATCAATAAAGTTCCAGATGCCGTGAAACTAAGGCAGACCATCTCCTGCTTCTCGTTCTAAGATTGTTACTTCGTATGCTCTCATAATCTTCTGTTCAATCACTAAAGGCCTCATCCTATCTTTTTTGGGTATGTCAATCATGGAGGCAAGAGCGGCAAGGGCATCAGCAAATTTATTCTGAAGTCGGGGTACATGGATGAAAATAACCTCCTCAAAACTAGGAATAAGTTGGTCGAGCTCCTGGTAATATGGTATTAGTTTTTCCTCCTTGACTTCTCATTTTCCACTGGCTTAGGATACGACCAAGGCGAAATCACCAATTACTTCTAACTTCTTTGCTCCTAATTCCAAGGCAGCTTTCATCCCGACGATACACGCTTCATATTCGGCTTGATTGTTGGTGACCTCAAAGTTCAATTTATAGGTCAATGAAACATGCAAATCATCTAGAATGACTAGCAGTATTCTGATTCAATAATCGTATTAGTTTGAGGCACCGTCAAAATACAACGTCCACAGCTCATTCTCAACCTTCATCATGTCTTCATAAGGAAACTGAAAAATCTGAGTCTTCTTGTCCCTCAACTGCCTGATCGGCCAGGAATTCTGCTACAGCTCGTCTTTTTACCAATTTTTTGGTCTTGTAGTGCCATTCAAATTCGGCCAATAAAGGTAACCATCGGGCCAATCTTCCTGTCAATGTAGGCTTTTCGAATAGGTACTTGAGCGGGTCTATTCTAAAAATTAACACTACAATGTATGCCAGCATATAGTGTCGTAACTTTTTCGATGACCACCCCAAAGCCCAACAAGTTTTCTCCAGTGCCGTGTATTGGGCTTCATAATCTGTCATTTTTCTTACTCAGGTAATAAACATCATTTTCTTCGCCATTGTCCCCTTCTTGCGCTAGCATGCAGTCCATTACGGACTCATTCACTAACAGGTACAGGATTAACAGTTTGCTTGGTTCTTGAGGAAAAAGCACCAAATGTTTTTGTAAGTACTCTTGGATAGATTCAAAGGCATTCTGGCAATGTTGATCCCATTGGAATTTAGTATTCTTTCCGAGAAAACGAAAAAGAGATTCACAGGTTGTAGTCAACTTTGAGATGAAACGACTAATGAACTGAGTTTTTCCAAGGAATTCTCTAACTTCTTTCTCTATCTTTGGGGGAGGCATTTCTAGAATCGCCTTGATTTTAGAATGATCCACCTCTATTCCTCTTTGGGTAATGATGAATCCTAACATTTTGCCTATTGTAACCCCAAAAGTACATTTCTATGGGTTCAATCTCATCTGATACTTCCGAATTCTCTTGAAGAATTTCTCTAAGGTTGGGGTATGTCCTTCACGGTCTTTGGATTTGAAAATCATATCGTCGATATATACTTCCACTTATTTGTGTAACATGTCATGGAATAATGCCGTTGCAGCACGTTGATACGTGGCTCCTGCATTTTTCAAACTGAAAAGCATAACTCGATAATAATACGTCCCCCATGGTATGGTGAACGTAGTTTTTTCTCTGTCTTTGGGGGTCATGAGAATCTGGTTGTATCTTGAGAATCCATCCATAAATGATAGCAGTGCATGGCCAGCAGTGTTGTCTACAAGGACGTCTATGTGAGGCAAAGGGAAGTCATCTTTGGGACTTTTTTTGGTTAAGATCGCGGAAGTCAACACAAACTCGTACACGACTGTCTATCTTTGGCACAGGGATAATATTAGCAACCCACTCGGGGTACTCTGTCACCCGAAGAAAACTGGCATTCACTTGCTTGGTAACTTCCTCCTTGATTTTGAGAGCCCAATCGGGTCTTACACGTTTAAGCTTTTGTTTCACTGGTTTGGTATCGGGATAGAGGGGGATTTTGTGCAGGGTGATTTTTGGGTTAATTCCGGGAATGTCTGCGTATGACCACGCGAAAACATTTTTAAATTCCCTTAATGGTTTAATTAATGACTCGCGTTCTTCAGATGATAGAGCAAAACCGATCTGGACCATTTGGGGATCCTTCTCAGTACCCAAGTTTATTGAAAAAGTTTCTTCAGTTAAGGATTTAGCGCGCATCCCTTCTTCGTTTTCAATTAAAAGTTTTATTTCCCAGGGAACGACCCCATCAAAACCATTTTTAGAGTTAGAATTCAAACATTCAAATAGAAGTACAGAAGGGTAATCAGAAGAGTTCTCCATATTATTATTATTGTCAGCAGCGAAGGTTACAGACTTTGACAAGCATTGAGATGACATAGAAGACCGAGGCACCCTAACAAATGGGTGTTCGGTGGACTCACCACTGGACCCTGTGCCTATAGATGCAGATGAGTCTGACTTGGACTTTGACTCACTATCTATAACATTCAATACATTATATTCATAAGCCCAGTTATCTGTTGCAACGCTGCCCTCGTCCATTATTAGGCCGGAACAGTCGACCGGCGTGTCGCTGCTCAGCATGGTGATCGCCTCTAAGTCTTTCTCTGTGTATATTGGAGCTGCTCCTTCTTCAAAGAGTGACCCCAACGTGATTTCTTCCAGATCTTCAATCCAGTCTCGCTTGCACGCCTCCTTGGCTTTACCCTCGTCCTTTGTCTCGTCCTCTTTAGGTTCGTTGTCTGTCAGCTAATGTCGAAAGAATATTTCTAGTCCATATGTCTTCTGTCTAGTCCCCTCATCAATCCATGGTTCTGGAAATCCACAAAATGGGAAAGCCTCACCTTCCTTTACAAACTGCCCGTTGAGAGCCCATAGGCTGGCAATGGGGCCATGTATGTTTTTCCGCTTCGTTTGGCCCGTGCCTTCCTCTGTGCTTTCACTTCTTTCTCAGCAAAGTTTTTGACTGTGGGCTTGTATCCCAGACCAAAGGCATGCCTATTACCCTGAACATCTATCGGTTCAGTTATGCCTTGTTGACTTTTTTCAAGCCTTAGGCTTGGGAAATATGATATTTTTCCCATCATTATTACCACCTAAAGTTTTATATACAGTTGCTCCCTGGTCATCAAAGTCTGAATAGTCATTGTTTCATCAAATTTAAATTCAAATCCACTCGGGGTGAGATCTTCCTTCTCATGCTATATTTCCAGCAAAAGGATGCCATCAGTGGCTGGTTACTGGATTCTTGATTCTCCAAAAATGGTTAAAACAATCACATTCCTTATCATTTTGACCTTCTGGTAGAGGGTGGATGGAACTGCTTGTACATTAGGGTCTTGTAACCAAGGTCGGCCCAACAATAGGTTGAAAGAGGCCGAGACATCCAACACACGGAATTCTATCTCACTTTCGGCGGGTCTCATGGTGACTAGCACATTCCTGCAGGTATTATCATAGGCTTGTACCCCTTTAGTAGTTGGCGTGAAATCCTCTTCTTTTAACCTGAGGTAATGTGATGTCCTGAGGGGGCAGACATTTAGCGCTGATCCGTTGGCAATTAAAATCACGGGTACCCATTTTCCAAGGCACTTGACTATTACACTGAGGGGCTTGTTGTGCAAGGGTTCTTCAGCTGGCAAATCTTTCTCCGTGAAGGTGATGGCATTGGTTAGCTGAGTAGGGGCAACCATTCCTACCAATTGTTCAGGAGTGGTATCTATGGAGATGTCATTTTGCTCAAGGCTCTCGGAATGGCTTGCATGTGCTTGTGGGAAGCCATCAGTAGCCCCAAAATACTCAAGTTAGCTTAGATTTTCTTGAGCTATTTCAGTACAGTGTCATCTTCTTTCTTGGCTTTCATTGTTGGCTGACTAGCCCCACCTCTCTCTAGGTATGCCAGTTTAAAGTGTCTTTCACTCCTGGTTAGGTGTTCGACTTCCTCTTCGTGATCCCATAATCCATCCCATAGGTCTGCAGGGATGTTGACTTCTGATAGGTCCATCCCTTCTAACCTCCACAAGTCGTTTTCATCTGCCTGTTCGTTTCCTTTAATTCTCGTTGGGCGGTCTGTGCAAGTTTTTGGATTTTCTTCTGGGGTCGGGCCCTACTCTTTTCTTTCCAATTCTTCTAGTTGACTGCTTTAGCCCTAGCCCTTCTTTGTTCTAGTTGTTATTAGGCCCTAAGTAGTTCCAGATGTCAATCAAGAACAAAGAGGTATAAGATGTCCCTTTCCTCTTCAGACGTGATATCCGGGCCAGCATTCTGCTCGCCCCTACTCCTGTTCCTATTCTCTGTACTTTTATTATCAGTGTGCCTAATTTTTGTGACGTTTTTAGCTTCCTTGCTCTCGTCTCCTCTTTTTGGCTTACTCTATTCTCGACCTTTCTCAGACTCGGTTTTAGCCTCACTCTTTGACTCTTTCTCAGGTTCTGACTCTTTGATCCGCTCTTAATGTTACCTGATGTCCCCTCTGGGTTTTTTTTGGGTTTTATTTTGTCCTCTACACTATTTTTTGGTCGGGTACCAGAAGTAAAAATTCATCCTCATCGGGGTTATTACAACCCTCATTTCCTTCTGACTGACTGCATATGCCTTCATTCTCTGACTCATTCGAGAAGAGCCAACCATCATTGTTGGTGTCTATATCTGGATTATAGATGGAAAAACTCAACGTGCACTTCACTATTTGCAATTATGTCGTCCCATTCCTCCATCATTTCTTGTGCTTCCTCCAGCTCTGTCAGATCATTCTCCTCTACATACAAAGTCCCTTCTACATCCAACGAGCATAAGGAATTCTTTTTTAGGAGAGATGAACTTGGTCTGATGACCTCCTCTAGGCATATGTAAATACTGGGATCATAGCAGGGGGAACAGTGTGGACATAGTTTAGATTCTGAGGGGGTGGGTTTATGTGGTTTGACAGTGGATTGGTAGTTATGTTAGGTTTATTCGCTGTTGGGGGGGAGATTACCTTGTTATCAATGAGGTCCTAAATTTTATGCTAAAACCTCAAGCAGTTATTGATTGCATGCCTATTCCCCTGATGGTAGGCACAGTACGGCCTATGGTTAAATCTAAATGGGAGCGGGTCGGGAAGAGGCATTAGTTCAAGGGGCTGAAGGTGCCCTCTTTCCACTAACCTTGGGAACAGTACAGAAAGTGGTACACTCGGCTGGTTGAATACCCTCCTCAGAGGTCTGGATGTGAGTGATGGACCAGCTTGACTTGGCTGAGGATTGAGAATGTTAACTTCCGCAACCCTCAACGCGTTGTTTTGAGGAGGATTATTGATGGCTTGGTTGGTTGGGTAGTTGTTCTGATTCTGATAAGGCCTCCTAGACTTCTGAATTGGGCTAGCTTCTGTTCTTTCGATCTTTCCTGTCTGAAGGGCATCCTCAATTTGTATTCTCGCATCAAATAGTTGCTAGAAAGTCATGAGCGATTGAGTGATCAGGTATTTCTTAAACTGGGGTTGCAGGTTCTTAACCACCACTTGGACCTGTTCTTTCTCTATTAGTCAGTTGGTCATCTTTGCAGCCTTACCATTCCTGTAGGTCAAAAATTCAACAAAAGATTCCCTAACATTCAATTTGGTGGTCTCCAGTTCTCTCACTGTTACGTCCAATTGGACATTATAATTGTACTGCCCGAAAAACGCAGTGGCGATGCCTTCCCAGTTCATGGTCCTAGCGACTTCTAGAGATAGAAACCATCTTTGGGCTGCCCTCGATAAAGACCTATGGGATAATTACGCCTTCAACTGGTCTTCAATTCCCATAGGGGCCAAAGTACTGACATACATTCGCAAATGAATCCGGTGATACCCGATGCCATTGAATGTTTCCATGTCTGGCATCTTAAACATGTTCGGTAACTTGGCATCAGGAAAGAGGCAACGACCTCTAATGTCTAGCATATAATCATTCACCCTATTAGCCTTTCTTAGAAATTTCTTCAGCCTATCAATCTTGTCAGAGAGCAGGGATTCTCTGGCTATGGCGAGATCTTCTACGGCTGTCGCAGCTGCAGGTATAGTGGCGACAGGTCCCGCTCCTGGTAATTCTGCACAATACTAGTTCTCTTTCCAGATACGATTCTCGACATTCTCATCCTCTAGAATCTGCAAAACCTGATTGACTTAGAGTACTCGGATCTCCGCTTGACACTGAGCCTGGGCCTGCATCTGGTTTTGTAGTGTGAGGGTCATGCCCTCTAGAACTCTTTGCATTTTTGCTAGTGTTCTGATCAAGACAGCATTGGTATCACCATCTCCTTCCATTGTTATATTCGTTGGGTCGAGATCTGACATCTGAAGTCGTCTACTCAGTGATCTAATCCAGACGGGTGCGATACTAGAATTCAATAGAGCAATGATGCCTCCTGATTGATAGAGGAGAGAGGAGAACTCATCAAATCATAACGTGATGCTATTGGGGTATGGGATGACCTTGCAAAAGGAATAAAATCTAGAAAGGCAGAATTATGAGAAATCAGAGATAGCAAAGCACAAATTAAGTTTTAGCTCGATAGGGAAGAACTTAAGACTTCAAGATACCGGGAAAGAGCAAAGGGTGTGGGTAATAAAACCCAGCTTAAACCAAGAAGAGAAACATCGGGCCTTAGCTCGACATCAAAGGAACTTGGGATTCCTTCAGAGAAACCCGAGCGAGAGAAATAAAGAGTGCGGGTGATAAAACCCGTCTTAAACTAAAAAGAGAAACGCCGAGCCTTGACTCAGCATCCAAGGAAAGGGTGCGGGTAAAACCTGACTTAGAAGAGCATTGAGATTACCTCAACGCCTCGAGATTTTCAAAAATCCCAGAGAGAAAGAGAAAAAGGTGCAGGCGAAGCTTGGCTTATCCGCCGATATTGTAAATCTCTACAGAAAGAAAAAAAGGGTGCGGGCAGAGCCTAGCTTATCCGTTAAGATTCTGGATCTCTATGAAAGGAAAAAAATAGAGTGCGGGAGAAGCCCTCTTATCTGTTGAGATTTTGGATCCCTATGGTAAGAAGAAAAAGGGTGCGGGTGAAGCCTGGCTTATCCGTCGAGATTTTGGATCTCTACGGCAAGAAGAAAAAAAGGGGGGCATCGAGAAGTCTCAACGTCCAAGAAGGGGTCACGGGCGTACCCAACTTAGAGGGTGCGTGAGATCTTGATCACCTCATCGCCTCAGAATTTCCTCAGAAGATGGTTAGAATGGGGTGCGGGTGAAACCCGTTTTACTAATAGGAAAAAGAGACATTGAGAAGTCTTAATATCCAAGATGGGGTTGCGGGTGTACCCGGCTTAGAGGGTGCGTGAGATTTCAATCACCTCATTGCCTCAGGATTTCCTCGAAAGATCCCGAATTAGAAGGGGGTGCGGGTGAAACCCGACTTACTAACAAAAAAAAAAGAGATATTGAGAAGTCTCAACGTCCAAGAGGAGGTCGTGAGCGTACCCAGCTTAGAGGGTGCGTGAGATTTTGATCACCTCATCACCTCAGGATTTCCTTAGAAGATCCCAAATTAAAACGGAGTACAGGTGAAACCTAGCTTACTAACAGGAAAAAAGGGACATTCAGAAGTCTCAACGTCCAAGAGGGGGTCGTGGGCGTACTCAGCTTAGAGGGTGCGTGAGATTTCAATCACCTCATCGCCTCAGGATTTCCTTGGAAGATCCTGGATTAGAAGGGTGTGCGGGTGAAACCAGGTTTACTAAAAGAAAAAGGAAACATTGAGAAGTCTCAACGTCCAATAGGGGGTCGCGAGAGTACCCGACTTAGAGGGTGTGTGAGATTTCAATCACCTTATCGCCTCAGGATTTTCTCAAAAGATCCTGGAAATAAAGGAAAGGGGTGCGGGCAAAACCAGCTTAACCGAAAAGAGAAACATCGGGCCTTAGCTCGATGTCAAAGAAACTTGGGATTTCTTCGGAGAAACTCGGACCAAGGAAAACAAAAGAGTGAGTAGAGTCTGGCTAAGACCAACAAAGAAGGTTGGGCCTCAGCCCAATGACTACGAACATCGGGACAATCTCAAAGGGTCCCAGGAAAGAAAAAGAGGCACGGGTTCATGAAACCCGTCTCAAAACGAAAGACAAAGGTTAGGCAGCAGCCCAACGGCGTCAAATCTTGGGATTATCTCAGAGGGTCTCGGATGAGAGAAAAAAAGGCTCGGGTTATGAAACCTGGCTCTAAAAGAAAAGACAAAAGTTGGGCAATAGCCCAACAGCGTCAAATCTTGGGATGACCTCGGAGGGTCCCAGGAGAGAGAAAAAGAGACTCGGATTATAAAACCCAATTCTAAAAGAGAATATAAAGATTGGGCAACAGTCTAACGGCGTCAAACCTTGGGACGACCTCGGAGGGTCCTAAGAGAGAGAAAAAGAGGCTCGAGTTATGAAACTCAACTCTAAAAGAAAAGACAAAAGTTGGGCAACAGTGCAATGACGTCCGACCTCGGGATAACCTCGGAAGGTCCCGAGAGAGAGAAAAAGAGGCTTGGGTTATGAAACCTGGCTCTAAAAGAAAAGAGAAAAGTTGGGCAACAGCCCAACGGCGTCAAACCTCGTGACGACCTCGGAGGGTCCCGAGAGGGAGAAAAGTAGGCTCGATTTTATAAAACTCGGCTCAAAACGAAAAACAAAAGTTGGTCAGTAACCCAACGGTGTCAGACCTCTGGACCACCTCGGAGGGTCTCAGAAGAGAGAAAAAGAGGCTCGAGTTATGGAACTCGACTTTAAAAGAAAAGATAAAGGTTGGGCAACAGCCCTAATATGTCGTACCTCGGGACGACCTCGGAGGGTCCCGGGAGAGAGAAAAAAGGGCTCGGGTTTATAAAAGTCGGCTCAAAACAAAAGACAAAAGTTGGGCAGTAGTCGAACGGTGTCAAATCTCAGGACGACCTCAGAAGGTCCCAGGAGAGAGAAAAAGAGGCTCGAGTTATGAAACTCGACTCTAAAAGAAAAGACAAAGGTTGGGCAACAGCCCAACAACGTCGTATCTCGGGATGACCTCGGAGGGTCCCGGGAGAGGAAAAAAGAGTCTTGGGTTATAAAACTCGGCTCTAAAAAAGACAAAGGTTGGGCAATAGGCCAATGGCGTCAAACCTCGAGACGATCTCGGAGGATCCCATGAGAGAGAAAAAGAGGCTCAGGTTATGAAATCCAGCTCTAAAAGAAAGACAAAGGTTGGGCAACAGCCCAATGGCGTCAAACCTCGGGATGACGTCGGAGGGTCTCGAGAGAAAGAAAAAAGGCTTGGGTTATGAAACCCAGCGCAAAACAAAGAAAAGATAAAATTTGGGCAATATTCCAACATTGTTAAACCTCGGGACAACCTCGGATGGTCCCGAGAGAGAGAAAGAGAGGTTCGAGTGATGAAACCCGGCTCTAAACAAAAGACAAAGGTTGGGCAATAGCCCAACTGCATCAAACCTCAAGACGACTTCAAAGGGTTCGGGAGAGAGAAAAAGAGGCTCGAGTTATGAAACATGGCTCTAAAAAAAGCAAAGAGAAGAGCTACTATAATCAATCAAAAAGAAAACATAAAAGCAAAACACAAAACCTGAAAGGGTGTTTTTCCTAAAGAGAAAGTTCTAAGCGGCTAAATGGAGTAAAAAGAGGTTGAGTAGTCTAGTAATCGGGTACCTTCTGCATAGAGTCAAGAATATACCTCCCCGACCAAGTAGTACCTGGCCAGGTTAAATAGTATGCAATAACCCTTTTTGGCGTATCCATAGAGGTATACGGTGAGAAGGCTCGCCTGCTTCCCCCACGTAGCCCCAAGACAATAAACCGTTGGGGTGAAGGGTAAGCAAGCATTTGGATTATTTTATTTTTTTCTTTCTTATTTTATTTTGGAAAAGTAACTAATAAAAATAGAAGAAATAAGATGGAAAATAATGCAATGCAATGCTAATACTAATGATAAACTTAAGATAAGAACATTTGAAATGTTTTTCAAGTTTAGCTCACTTTCTTAAGTAGTTCTCACCAGAGTCGCCACTGTAAGGAACCCTCTTGAAAAATGCACCACCCTCCCTCTTTTTTTATCATTTAAAATGCTCTCAGTTTTAAGTTTTTTTTAAAAAAGTGGGATTTTATGTTTTTGAAAAGGGAGCCCCCCAAATGCGTCCGTGTTAAGGGCCGCACAATTGGAGTCGCCACTTGGTTTTTAATGAAGAATTAAGAAGACAAAACTTTCAAGGTACTAGTCCATCGTAGCCAAAGATAATGGCTCGGGAGCTAGGGTACGAAAAGGAAAGGTGTTAGGCACCCCTCTCGCTCGATCAGAAGATCGGCCTTTACTTAACCGTTTCTCTTATTCTTGTCTTAAATTTATCAAAAGTAACATATACATAATGGGGGATTAAAGAGAGATAAAAAAATCAAGAAATAAAACAAAACCTAACCTAAAGATAAGGTATTCTAAGCATGCTTGCACTTATTTGCCTGTTAAAATGGGAGATGGCAACATGTCTGTGCAAAATTATAGAAAATAGGCATGCTGTTAAGGTAAAAATGGTGCAGAAAGCTGCTGTTAAGCCACTGGTTTTTAACAGAGGTGACGCACACCACCTCTTCACCTGGTGCATGCCACATTCACATGGCGCGCGTCACTATAGTAGAGTGAGCTCGACACCAAGAAAACTAAAAGGGGCTACTATTTTTAAGAAAATAGTGTGTTAGTGTGTGAAAGTGTTTTTATATTTGAAAGGAAAAAAAACATAGCATTTCACGTAACCGGTTTCAGCACATAGTTTAAAAACTTACGTTGCATACTTTTTTCTAAGAGAAAATCTAGAAATAAGCTACGTTGCATACTTTTTCTAAGAAAAAAGGATAGATGCTTGTACATAAATAAAAATAAAGCTAGGGAGAACGAGGCCAACGACCTCTTTCTCCCCTTTACCGAATAAAAACTACAAAAATGATGATTTACCGAAACTCCCAATCGATAAACAAGTTTCAAGTGGAGGTACAGGTGTTATCCGGTAGCTTCCCCAATCACAGCGCATCCTATCTCGAGGAGCTCTCCGTACTACTTCAAGTCATCGAAACTTGGCTGGTACAAGGGTTTGTTTAGTGTATAGGTGGGGTTCAGAGATTGATTCAATTAATTCTCAATCCAACGGCATGTCGGATCCTTGCATAGGTTTTAAATTTTGTAGAGTTTTGGCACACACTAGAGAGAAGATCCTGAATCAGTGGGGAATATGGTCCTATTTAAAGGCTTTGGACAAGGAAGCTGCCAAAAGGGCAGAAGATTCTTCTCAAGGTGGCATGCACCATGTTGAGGTGGTATGCACCAGGTAGAAGGGGGCGTACTCCAGGTATGAGGTGGTGTGCGCCTGGTTAAGGTGGCTTGAGCCATCTTGGTTATGGCGTGGACAGGGAATTGGAAAAGAGTGGCGCACGTTGGGTTAGAGGGAGGTGGTGTGCGCCACTTGAAGGTGGTGCATGCTTGGTTAGGAAGGTACACCAATGGGTGTTTTTGGGATGTTCCTTGGACTCTCGAATTTGCACAGAGTTCCTTTCGACGCGGCTTATGCTTGCACTCATCATTAAAAGCAGACTGGATAAGCCTATGTGCGGGTTAGTCAAAATTAAAGTGTCTACAGTGGCCGGTAGGTTTACTCGCTTCTCTATCATTGACTCATAGTAGTAAGCTACCCAGAGTATCGTTACTTACCCAAAAAATAATACCCAAAGTATCACGTAATGCAAAGTGGGGAGTTTTCAATAGGACATGAGTGCGTATGCAAAACAAAATATCAATTGAATATGAAAATATTTTGAAGATCCTAACATCATCCTTATTTTCAAGTTAAGCTCTCGGTGATTCCCCAGCGTAGTCACCAATTATAGGCATGTCATTTTTTGGGGTCTTTTAGGAAAAAGTGTTTTTTTAATAAAAATAAGACCTGGGATGCCTACGAACTGAAAAACAAGATGTTGCCACCCAAACTTTTTAAAGGTAATGGTGAAACCCTAGAAAAGAGTTTGAGATTCAAGATCTAAGAGCTGAGATACGAAAGAGAAAGGTGTTAGGCACCCTCTTTCGC
This sequence comes from Aequorea victoria, assembly GCA_032361285.1. NCBI lineage: Eukaryota > Metazoa > Cnidaria > Hydrozoa > Leptothecata > Aequoreidae > Aequorea > Aequorea victoria. The sequence goes on along the minus strand of JAUTBS010199688.1, from coordinate 2,870 downwards.
CAAACCGAACGGTTGGCCTCTACTCAAAAGATGAAGTTGGAATATTTGATGTATTTTTATATTCAATTGATCTTGTTAAACATAAATGAGTTATTAATCTGAATTTAAATGATAAAAAAATATAAGTAGTAATGGCCAGCGGCCAGTGGAGCAGCGGGTGGTGCAGCATCGCTGCGGTGGCTGAGCAACGGTGGCGCTACAGGTGGCGTCGGCGGCTGGTTTGGAGAAGGAAAACCCTAGAAGAATGCAGTAAAAATCTGGATGCTGGAAAATTTTAACAGAAAAACTAAACCTAAGGAATTTGTTGTTGCGTGAAAAAAGAATTAGGAAGAATTCCTAAAATTTGGAAAATTGAAAGAGAACCTCTGGCGGCTGGAACATTGGCAGTCTCGCCCTAGCTGATTTAGCCCTAAAGGGTTAAGGCCCTGTATGGCTAGGCCATAAATGGGAAAAAATTATTTTTTTTTAATTTCTTATATAATTGCGTGGATGCTTCTTTTTTATTTGTTGTATGTACAGAACCCAATAAACATGGACAACATGAATTAAAAAGACCCGACTTTAAAAAATATTTTTTATGGATAATTTTATTATTTTTCATGGTTGTTTTTCAAAATTAATTAAAAGTAAAATTTTAATTTGTTACTTGAATTAATTTTGATTTCTGGTTTATTTTAATTTAAATAATTAATTTTATTTTGGATAATTAAAATAAAGAAATTAAAAAATTAATTTTTGCATTAAAAATTAAATTATTCTCTTTTTGAATTATTTTCTGAAAATAAGAATATTTTTATCTCTCATTTTAAATATTAAGTGGGTAAGGGGATTTTAATTAATCCCCACGGTCTCCATTAGTATTTTATGTGCGATGTAATTAATTCACCTCCCCAACAGAGGATTTTAATTGTGGATATCACTATGAATAAAAATTTTCAGTAATAATTCTCTTAATTAAATAGTAAGTATGAGTGATCCCTCAACGGGGAGATTTATTACGAGCAGGTTTAATTTTGAGAATGAACTAATAGTATACACTTAAGATATAATTAATAATATTCTCTCCACCGGAGTCACTGTTATTGTTTATATGGCCGAAGGTGCTGCTTATTTAATTTTATTGAACAGAGATTTTCTGAACTGTTCAGATAACAAAATTAAAAGATACGATCTGTCTAATTTAAAGTGAATGAGATAAGCTCCCACCAACATAATCGAATTCTAAGGAAATTAGATTAACTGGCAGAATTTATTTTAATTGACGGATGAGAGAATTCAATTTAAAATTAATTCAAACGTATTTTTTTATAAAATCTAATTGAATATATATTTTTTCAGATATAATGGGCGGTTCTTTCAAGCATCTCGCTTCGATATTAAAGGAAAACAAACTAACTGGATTAAATTTTATCCACTGAAAAAAAAAATCTTGACATTATCCTGACGGCTGAGAACTTTAAATTTATTTTAACTAAACCATATCCGACAGAACCGGTAGAGGGCGCACCCGAAAGGAAAGTGCAGGCCTACCAAAAGTGGCAGAAAGCTTATCAGATGGCTTATTGCTATATTTTAACTTCAATGTCAAATGTGTTACAACACCAGTACCAATATATGTCTACTGCCTACGAGATGATTCTGAACCTCGGAAAAATATTTGAGGATCAGAATCGTTCCGCTAGGATGATGGCTATGTCAAACTTGGTTAACACCAAGATGGCTGAATGTACTCCTATAAGGGACCATGTTCTTAAGATGATTGGTATTCTTGGAGAACTGGAGGTCCTTGGATCCGAAATGAATGGGAAAATTCAAATCGATTTCACGCTCCAGTCACTGTCAGAGTCTTTTAAGCAATTTTTCCTAAATTATACGATGAGTAAAATGGATTATTCCTTGACGCAACTTCTTAAAGAACTACGGGCAGTTGATGGTATCAGCAGTAGTCAATCTGTGGTGAATGTTGTTGAACGACCCTCGACTTCTTACCCAGAAAGAAAGAATAAGAACAAAGAAAAAATTCAAAAGTAATATTTAGTTGTTAAAATTAAAGGGAATAATCAAGGGGGTAGGAAAACAGCCGAAAGGTAAGTTGTAAAACCTGAAAATTTTTAAATAATAAATTATTTAATTAAAGATAATTTATGAGAAAAATTTAAAATTTAATTACTAGACATCCTGAATTTTAATACACTAATAAATTGTAATTAAAATAATTAAGGAGAGAAATATTAACTAAGCTCATAGATGTTCAAAAAGTTTAAAATGATATTGAAAACTAAAACAAAAATAAAAAGTATAAGAATTTAGAGACATCCGGAATTTATAAATAAAGAATAAAAATGGCATGTGATCAAACATATTTAATAAGAAAGTGTAACGCCCCGAAATTCTCGGGTCATTAGGAGACATACATATAATATTTAGGGTTATTCTATCGACAACCGCACAACAAAACTTAATATTTATCATAGATAATAACAATAATATTTTCATCCATAGCACAACCTGTTTAATTATTACAGTCCATCATCAGAAATATTACAGAATTAAAACTTCTAAAGAAAACTTCTTCCAAGCGTAGCTGCTGCTTGATCAGGTGAGCCACGGCTCAACGTATTCCTCTGCCGCCTCTTCGATAGTATTCTTCTCTTCATGACCTGGCATGAAACGCCATGAGCTGCAAAGCCCAGAAAGAAACTCCCGAACCAAATATTTCTACACTTAAATACAGGTAACAAGATATAGCAGAAATATAATATGCAGTAAAGATGTAAAACCTGATCCTCAACTAGGACTCCTTTACGCCGAAAGGATCCGACAAAACTCAACTACCCAAACTTGAACACTTTCATCCACTTATCAGTTTA
>JAUTBS010199577.1:0-11758 GCA_032361285.1 Aequorea victoria | reverse complement strand
CACATATACATCGTGTTCAGCTAACAAGTTATCCCATTCTTCCATTACCTCCTCTGCGTCCTCCAGTTCTATCAAGTCATTTTCTTCGACAAACAGAGTTTTCACTGCATCTAACAAGTACAATGAATTCTTCCTTGGGAGGGGTGGACTCGGTCTGACTCCCCCTTCCGGGCAGATGTAGATACTGGGATCATAGCAGGGTGAGGCTGTGTGGATATGGTTCATATTCTGAGGGAGTGGGTTCATATGATTCGGCAGAGGATTGATAAGAACGTTAGGCTTGGCCACTGTTGGAGGCGGGATCACCTTGTTATCAATTAGATCCTGAATCGTGTGCCGAAGTTTCAAGCAATCTTGAATGACATGCCCAGGCATCTGATGGTATTCGCAGTACCTATCCGGGTTGTGTCTAGCTGGGAATGGATTGGGAAGAGGTATTGGATCGAGGGGCTTTAGGTACCCTTTTTCCATCAGCCTTGGAAATAATACAGAGAGTGGTACATTCAGGGGAGTGAATGTTCGAAATGGTCCGACAGGAACAGATGGTCTAGCCTGCCTCGGCTGAGGGTTAAGGAGGTCCACTTCTGCAGCCTCCGGCATGTTATCGTTGGGTGGACTTTGGCTAGCATGGTTGGTTGGGTAGCTGTTCTGACTCTGATAGTCATGACCTTGATAAATCCTCCAGGGTTTCTCCTGACTTATACCCACTTCTGTTTTGACTTCTGTCCTTTCAATCTCTTCCGTTTGGAGGGCATCCTCAATTTAGATTCTTGCATCACATATTTGCTCAAAAGTCATGAGAGGCTGAGTGATGAGGTACTTTCTGAACTGAGGTTGCAAGTTCTTTACTATCATCTGGACCTGTTCTTTCTCTGTAGGCCGGTTGGTCATCTTAGCTGCTTTACCCCTCTAGCAGGTCAGGAAGTCAACAAGAGTTTCTCAAAAATTCTGTTTAGTGGTCTCTAGCTCCCTTATGGTTACGTCCAGTTGAACGTTATAATTGTACTGCCCAACAAAAGCAACAACAATGTCTTCCCAAGTTCTGGTTCGGGCAGCTTCTAAGGTTAGAAACCAATGCTGAGCAGCCCCTGAAAGAGATATGTGGAAGAGTTGCGCTTTGAGTTGGTCATCGATGCCCATGGGAGATAGGGTACTGACATACATCCGTAGGTGAGTCCTAGGATCTCCGGTACCGTCAAATTTTTCTATATCCGGCATTTTGAATTTCTCAGGCAGCTTAGCATCGAGAAAAAGATAGAGTCCTTCCATATCTAACATGTACTCGTTGAATCCTCTGGCTTTTCTCACCACCTTTTCCAACCTGTTGATTTTATCAGATAGCAAGGTCACATGTACTCGTTGAATCCTCTGGCTTTTCTCACCACCTTTTCCAACCTGTTGATTTTATCAGATAGCAAGGCCTCCAAGCGAAGGCTGGGTCTATCACAATAGTAGCGACAGTAGCAGCAGTAGTGGCGGTATCAACAGTAGTAGTGGTAGCAACGATAGCAGCAGTAACAGTTGTAGCAGTTGGTAGAATAACATTAGGAATAGCACCAGCGGGTCCGTTCCTCGGGAGATCTGTGCCATATTGATTGTCTTCCAAGATAGGGTCATTGACTACTCTGTCCCGTAGATTTCTCGGAATCTGGTTAGCCTGAAGGGTCCGGATCTCAGCTTGACATTGAGCATGGGCCTGGGTGTGCTCCTGAAGCGTGAGGGTTACGCCTTCCAGAGCTCTTTGCATCTCTAATAGATTTTGGATCAATACAGCGTTTGTATCTCCATCCCTTGCCATTGTATGATTCTCTGGATTAGAAACTGGTCTCGTGAGTCTCCCACTCGGCAACTGGATCCAGGTAGGCACAACGTGGGATCCTGACAGAGCAATGTTAACCCTAAGAAGATACAACGGCATAGCTTAGAAGACAATTATATATATGGGGTGACACAACGAGGAAAACGACGTAGGTGACGTATGCTAGACGGCGAGGCGTAAGGTGGGTAGCTAAAACCCAGTGAAGAACCGCGTAAAAAACCCCAAAAAAGATTGCGGGTAATAATGCCCGACTTTTCGTCTGAGACTCTGAATCTCAAACGGTCAAAAAAGGAATCTCAAACGGCCAAAAAAAGGAATACGAGACGGACTTGACTTGCCATTTGAGACAGGAGTCTCAAACGGGAGAAAAAGAAATTTTGCGGTGTGCGCCGACTTTTCGTCTGAGAAGCCTCAAACGGCAGAAAAGAGAAATACGGGACGGACCCGGCTTGCCATTTGAGACCGAGGTCTCAAACGATAGAAAAAGAAATTTTGCGGCGTGCGCCGGCTTTCCGTCTGAGAAGTCTCAAATGGCAGAAAAGAGAAATACGAGACTGACCTGACTTGCCATTTGAGACCGGGGTCTCAAATGGTAGGAAATTTTTTTTTACGATGTGCTCCGATTTTCTGTCTGAGAAGCCTCAGATGGCAGAAAAGAGAAGGTTCGGTGTGCGCCGAATTTTCGTCTGAGAAGCCTCAGACGGCAGAAAAAAGAAGGTGCGGTGTGCGCCAACTTTTCGTCTGAGACCCTACATCTCAAACGGCAGAAAAAAAGAAAGGTTTGTAGGAAATCCCGACTTTCGTCGAGACTCTAAATCTCTACGAATGAAAAGAAAGGGGAAGGGGAGACGAGTCGCAACCTTTCCGTAGAGGGTGAACTCAAACGGCAAGGAAGGTCACGTGCGGGGGCGGTACCTAACTTTTCTATGGAGCCGGAGCTCTGACGGCAATGGATGCACGACGAACCCGACTTATACCGACAACTGACTCGAAAATAGGTGATGTAGGGCGGACCTGACTTACACATTTGATGCAGGACAGACCTGACTTACACGGGTGATGCGGGACAGACCTGACATACACAGGTGATGCGGGACGGACCCGACTTACATAGCGATTACCTGAAGACTACAGAAGACTATCATTCAAAAATAACGAGTCGTGGCTCAAATGTCAGAGGGAACCCAGAATTTAGGAAATTCCAAGTGAATGAAACATGGACGGGAAAGACAAGGGGCCTTATCACGAACACTTTGACCAGATCCCGGCCTAACAACGAAGAAACGCAAGACGACCAAAAGAGGATCCCGAAAAGAAAGAGGTATGGGTTGTTACAACTCGGCTCTTACGGAAAAGAGGAGGTTAAGCAAACAGTCCAACAACCGTGGAAAAGTTTGGGACGACCCCTAAGGGGTCCTAAACAAAAAAAAAAGAACAAGGCACGTATTGATGAATCCCAGTCCTAGACGCAAATGAGGAGTTAGGTTCGAATCCTAACAACTCAGAGGTTCGAGACATCCTCAGAAATTCTCGAGAGAGAAAAGAAACACGAGTTTTGATGAAACTCAGCTCAAAAAAGTGACGAAAGGGTCAGGCAATGGCCTAACGGCATCAAAATTGGGAAACCCACAGTGGGTCCCAAGAAAGAGAAAAAGGCACGGGTCAAGACCCGGAAAAAGAGAAGCAACTAACGGTTAGGCAATGGCCTAACGGCGTTATACCCGGGACAACCCTCGAAGGGTCCCAGGGAAAATGAGGCACGGGTCGAGACCCAGCCAAGCGAAACAAAAGACGGTTAAGCAATGGCCTAACGGCGTTTGACAACAGAAAACCTCCGAAGGGAAACAAGGCACGGGTCGAGACCTGGCTAAACGAAAGATAAGACGGTTAGGCAATGGCTTAACGGCGTCCGACAAAAGAAACACCCCTGAAGGAAAACGAGGCACGGGTCGAGACCCGGCTAAATGAAACACAAGACGGTTAGGCAACGGCCTAACGGCGTTCGACAACAGAAACACCCCCGAAGAGGAACGAGGCACGGGTCGGGACCCAGCCAAACGAGACAAAAGACGACAGCTATGCTAATCAATCAAAAAGAAAACAAAAAGTGAAAACATATAACCTATAAGGGTTTTTATGCTAAGGGGAAAGTTCTAAGTTTAACTAGATGCAAATGAAAAGGCTTGGTAGTCCAGTAACAGGGTACCTTCTGAATAGGAATCAAGAATATACCTAACCGATCAAGCGACACTTGGCCGGGTCAAACAGTACGCAGTGACCCTTTTTGCCAGTATCCAAAGCAGTTGGCATACGGCCAGAAGGCTTGCTAACATCGCCCACATAGCTCAGAGACAAGTTCATTCCAAAGAACCGCCGAAGTGAAGGGTAGGGAAGCATTGTCTTATTTTATTTTCTCATTTTTTCTTTTCCTCTGAAAAGTACCCAATGAAAAAGTGAAGTCGGGAGATGGAAAACCATGCATGAAATGCTAATACTAATGATAAATTTAAGATAAGAACCGTTCAGAACGTTTTTCAAGTTTGACTCTCTTTAAAATAAATCTCCAGTGGAGTCGCCACTGTGGGGATCCCGCCCTCTCATCGCCCTTCCGCAGGAAGATATAAATATCTCTAAGTGGAAAGGAGAGGGGTTTTCCCTCAAATGCGCGTATGTGTTGAAGACCGCGCGAATTTTTGGAGTCGCCACTTGGTTTTCGGATAAACCAAGAAACCAAAAAGTCGTTCAAGGCAAACTAATCCGTCCTTACCAGAGATCTTGGTTTGGGAGCTAGGGTACGAAAGGAGAAGGTGTTAGGCACCCCTCTCGCTCAATTCGAGAATTGGCCTCTACTTAACCGTTTCGTTTTGTTCTTGTCTTAAATTTATCAAAAATAACACATACAGAAAGGGAATTAAAGAGAGAACATGAAAAATCAAACAAGAAAATAAAACCTAACCTAAAATTAAGGCTTTCTACGCATGCTTATACCTTAGACATGTCAAATGGGGAGATGGCAGCATAACAGTGCAGTTCATGCATAAAAGGCATGGTGTTAAAGCAACAAACATGCAGTCTAGGGAAGAAAAGAAAGAACTAATATATGATTCGACTAAAAGACTAACACGAAGAAAGAAAAATCTAAACATGCGGTTCTACTAAAAGACTAAGAAAAAACATGTTTGGATATTTATTTAAAAGAAAGAAAAACCCGGGAGAAGGAGGCCAACGACCTCTTCTCCCCTTTTTGCCAAATAAGAAGAGTTTTTAAAGGAGAATAGATATATGGAAATAGATGAGAAAATGAGAGACTTACCGTATATCCCGAAAGATGGGAAAAGTTTCAAATAGTTCCCACAGCCTTTTCTCACGTACGGCACATCTCCGGGGAGTCCTCCGCACGATCTTCGAGCCTTCGGAGTCCTTCAAAGTGCAAGGAATTTGAATTTAGGCAAGGGTTCGGGTGTGGATTTATGGGTCGAGGTACAACTTTACAGAAATTTGGCTTGCTGGAGGTTTTTTGATATTTTCTCTCTTTCTCTCTCTCTTGGGTTGGTTCTTCCATGGTTTGAGAAGGGTGGGGGGTCCTATTTATAGATTTTCGGGTGAGGAGCTGACTTGGGGTCGAAGGCTTCTCTCAAGGTGGCGTGCACCATGTGGAAGGACGATGCGCCACTTGAGGTGGCATGGCGCCATTTGAGGTGGCATGGCGCCACTTGATGAAGTGACTTGGCGCCACTTGAGGTGGCTTGGCACCATGTGAGGATGTGAGGTGGCGCACGCCATGTGGTGAGGAATGAAGTGGCTTGGGGTGTGTTTTGGGGTTTTTTAGGTGTTTTTAAGGTGTTTTGTAGTGTTTTGGGGTGTTTTGGGATGCATTGGAAGTACTCCTTGGACTCTCGAACTCATGCGAAAGCTCCTTTGAACGTGACTAACGTACATTTCATCATTGGAAGAGCTATGGGAACTGGCCGATGGTCGGTTTAGTAGAAGATGGGGTGTCTACACTAGCAAAGAAAACATAAAGAAAAAGAAGAAACCAAAGCAGAACGCGACAAGAAATGGAAGAAACAAATGGACGATGAATATTCGTAGTTTCTCTCTATTTTTTTATTTCCTTTCTCTATAAATTTATGCGATGTACACAGAACATACATTAATGAATGCAATATTTTCTGTTTCTCTCTATTTTTTGTGTATGATTGGATGAACGAAATTCTTGTTTCCCTATTTATACTTGTTCTTCTGAATAGCTATAATAATATTGGATGAATGTTATCTCTTGATGGTATGTATATTTCCCATTTTTTTTATCCATGATCATTCTTTTTGAGATGCCAAAGGGTGAGAAAATTGAGTAATCAAGAAATCAAGTTACACGGGTATATCTATCAAAGGGGGAGAAAAATCAAAGTAAAGAAAACAGAGAAAGACAAAATTGATAAATTGAATTGATGCTTATGTCTACTCTACATATTCAATTGGTATCAAGTAAATGTTTTATTTGTCAATTGGTATCAGGTAAATGTTTTAATTGATATCTATGCTGGTCTATTTTTTATTGATATCAATATGTTTGTGACTGATTCATTTTTTCTAGATAAATTTATATAAATGATGAAAATTCTCTTTGAAAAAGGAAGCATACCTTTAGGGAGAGCTTTCCAAAACAATTGATTTATCATATAAAAAGTTTTTCTTAAAAATTATTTGTCATCATCAAAAAGGGAGAGATTGTTAACCCCAGGGTTTTATAATGTGATTATTGATTTTAATTATAACAAATAAAGCCTTAATAAAAATTAAATATTTTTGAAATACACATCTTTTTATATAAATCAAATGATTCAAATGAATTTAACTGCCTATGAAAGGTTAACACCCAAAATTGGGGTTGACCATTTATGTAACATGCTAAGTCATTTCATTAATCATTTAATCCATTCCCAAATAAGGCTTAAAGCTCAGAATCAATGCAGAACATTTTGGAAAATTTCAGCACTTTTGAGTCGACACAAAGACATTGTGAGTCGACATGAAAGAGACAGCATGCAGTACTTTGCTTGACAAGCGAACATGAGTTGACACAAAGAATATGTGAGTCGGCCCAAAACACTTCACTCTCGGGAGTTCCTTATACGGCATACCTGAGTTGACACAATGCATCATTTAAGTCGACACAAGACAGTCATGAGTTGACACAAGTGAAGACCTGTTAAAGAAACCGAGGCTTCAACATTTTGAGTGACACACCTTGATCATAAGTCGACACAGAACGAAGGATTTCGAAGCTTAAGGCAATGTGAGTTGACACACCTCATCATGAGTCAACACACAGTAAACACATCTAAAGTTTTAGCAATGTGAGTCGACACATGCAACCTCAGCATGAGTTGACACACAGCCAAGAAATACGAATCATGAGTCGACATATTCTCCACATGAGTCAACACAAAGTAAGAAGATTCTGTGATTCAAGGAACTTGAGTTGACACAATTCTAAGTGAGTCGACCCAAGTGCGTGATCTCAGCACGCAAATCTCACAAAGTTCAGTTTCAAATCCAGCGTGATTTCAGGATCAATTTTGAATTAAGAAGGCTCAATTTTAATCAGAGAAATAATTCCAAAACATTTCAAATCAGTTCACCAAGAGTCGTGGAATAAATTAAGGAATATTCTGTTACGTGATTTCGGGGATTTGTTACAGATGAAAATAGTACTATTTCATAAATGTATTTGAAATTGTAACGGCTCTCTGAAGATCAAAATCTAGTTGCAGGTCGAATCAAAATAAAAATCAGATCAAGTCGAAAAGATGGTTGCTTGATTTAAGAAAGAAGATCAGATCATGATTCAAGAAAATCAAGGCAGCAACGGCTAGTTTTTTGAGGCTATAAATTAGAGTGTTTTCTCAGTTTAGAATACAGAATACACAATGAAGAATATATCATTCTCATATTCTCACTCTCATTCTGATTCAAAGAAACATCGAAGAAACATCAGTCACGTTACAATCAGTTCGTGAGAAGCTCTGCAAAAATCCGAAATAGAGCCATTCCAGCAAATTTGCTCATCACTCTGTTTTTAGCCATTTATCTTCATAAAAGATAACAAGTGCTAGAATTTTGGAAACTTCAGAATATAGCTGTGTGGATCTTGTAAATGTTTGTAGCACACCCGTAAGTGCTTTAACATAGTGGACAAAAATTCTCAAGAGGTGCTTGAGGAGTGGATGTAGGCTGAGATAGCTAAACCACTATAAATCTTGGTGTCATTCTCTAACTCTATCCTCAATCTCTTACTTGTGTATGTTTGTCTGCATATATAAGTTGCTAGTTAATAATTATTTTAAATAAGTTTTTACTACTCAAGTAATTTTTTAAGACATTATTCACCTGCCCCGCCCCCCTTTAGGGTCGTCCTATAGTTAGCAGATCTACGAATCCACTAGGAGGTCATGACATTTACACTTAGCAGAATAACTAATCCAGAACAAGAAGACCTCCCGTTGAGATGCCAATAGGCCGAGGACGGGCTCTCATTCAACGTACTTATATTCAAAGTAATTATCACTCATTTGGTTCCACTCCAACTACTCATTCATATCTTGATTACACTTGAATTCTACTGCACGAAAAGTGATGGACTAACCAACATGAGTGCACAAGTTGCCACTCTTAGTCCTCAAACATAGGTCTCTTTAGGTTACACTTAATATGTTCGTGTTTACTACAACGTCAAACGTAAGGCTCTAAGTTCACTGCAAGGTGGATACAAAGATCAACACCGAGCCTCTTTCAAAAAATTAATTCCCAATCTTTATCTAGAAGTGCTCATGATGTGTGAATGTCCCCCCAACGTAGTAGTGTCATTCGTACTAACTAGAATCTTTCACGTATTCTTATTTCACTTCTTGTTTTTACTCATTAATGACCACAAATGTCATTGTTCCCAATCTTCTTTTACATTATCAACTGTTCCTTGAGAATTCCCAACGCAAACTTAAGCATATCAATGGATCAAGAGTTCATCCAAAAGTTCTAATCGATGTCGACCCACTACGGTTATTTAGTTATAGGTTTTTAATTTTCCACAAGTTACATTCTTATCTATCTCAGGAGTCTCCTTTGTGAGGCGAACAAAGCCATTGTAAGGTTCATCGTTTAAAAGCTCGGACTCGTCGAGAGTCACTCAAAAAAAATTTAAATCTTATTTTGTTTGCGTACTTTTCACTATCTTATCTGTTAATTATGTTCTCGTTGCTTCACCTCTTTTTTTTCATTGCATGAACTTCTATGTCCTCTTACTATTTCTAACATTTATGAATTAAGTTGTTATTTTTCCTCATCTCAAAATTCAATTCATAAGTTGATTACTCCTTTACTACCATTCTAGCTTCTCCTTCTCAATCTGTTTCTTCCATCACACTTAGCCACTTACCGCCTTCTGAGAATAATATTAATTGCTATATTAATTCTAATCATGTCTCATTTTCTTAACCAAGATTTGGTTTTTACAACGTATCCAAAGATTAGCATCTTAATCCCATACTTATGTTCAAATGATAAAGGGCCACTCTTTTTCATTATTCTTACACCACCCGTAATATTTAAATTCATGTGATAATAACATGTACTTATTTCCAACATCTTAACATTTTTGCTGTTGATCGTTCCTAACATATCACACATTTTTCTTCATATACTTCATATCATATTCTTAACAAGTTTTAGATTCATAGTATAGTTTCTCGGACCCTTCATGCCCGAAAAATCATAGAATACTTAATGTCAATCACTATTACTTGTTATAGCTACCATCTCATACTATTGTCTTTGACATAATCAAATCAATTAAGGGATGTAACTAGTGTATTCTCTAAATAGTCCTTTCATCGACATTAATATTTGACTTACGATTGTGTATACGTATTTCAACTCAAAGTATACGTTAATTATCGTGACACAATATAATCAGTGTTCTACTACTCATAAACTTTCTCATAAGATTTTATTTCTTACAACGTCGATCATCATCGCCTCCTTATGTAATTGGATCTCTTGATATCCCTTTTTATCAGAACACAAATGCAATGAAACATAATGCCAACTCCTCACTTAATCCAAAAATCCTACTCAAAATCTTTCATTCTGCCCTTTACTAGGTACAACGCTGGATACTTCGCTCTAACTTTCCTTCTCACTATGAGATCGTAACATGATACAAAACTTTTGGAAAGAATTCCTCTTAACAATCAAAGGTGTAATCCAACACCATTCCAATAAAATCTTCTCTACGAATAGGGGTGTAAACATACACTCCCTCAAACAAACTCATCTTTACCACAAAGATTTCAACGAATCCCTTACGCAAGAATCATAATAGGTCCATGTTCAATCATTCTAGTCCTACAGTTGTGTCTATCTCCCCAATCCAATAAACTTATTTAGACTTCCAATCGCAGCCAACGTCATACGCACATGTTTCCAACTGGACTTCCAAAATAGTTTATTGAATGTCTGAAGACAAGAGTGTGATATCCCATGGTCCATTCTCCTAGGTTACACACAACCTATCAAATTTTCACAAAAGGGTTATGCATATATTTTTGGCAACGATCCCATCGCCCCACAACATACAACTCGTAATATCGATGATGTGCCAGTCCACTGCGATCTCTAGACTCAAGATATTTCCAGAACCGACTCAACCTAAGCTCTGATGTCACGCTGTCATGCCCCATCCTGAGGCACGGGACGCGAGGGAACATAACTAATCCATCTTACAAAAACTGAATTCTGTTAACATACAAGGAATTCCTCATGATTGTTTTTCTTTCATTACACATACTTTACAACACAAAAGGGTTCTCTGTCCACTAACACATATTTCGATTACAACTGAAAATAAAATATCTGGTGGAGTATTATATCTCCATGGATCATAACCCAAACTTATTCTTGCAGTGGACCTGATCGCACACATCATTCGCATGTATTTGTCACAAAGATCTGTGTGGGTGAGTTATAATCCACGTGCTCACCAATTACTAGCAACAGTATTATAAATTACACAATGAAAGAAAACAATTCATCACCTTAAAAGTAGGATAGCATTTTACAAAGCATACTTTTGTCACAAAATATTTCAAGTTTCATCTTTTCACAAATCACCTCATAAAAGAGTTTTCTAATACTTTATCCATTTCGATATTCCATTTTACTTCATCTTTATTTTGTCATTTTCTCTTAGTAGAAAAAACTATATATAATCAAGTTTTCCAAACACCGTTATCTCTTTGACAAGAGTTGTTCATCATTTTACCATTTCTTATATTTTAAAAGAGAATTTTTCATCATAATTGTTAGCCCAAGGGTTATTCAATCAAGCTCCTCTCTTTGTTTTGACTGATAACAACCCATTAATTTCTTATGGTACTAATGTTTTTATTCAATGTTATAAGATTTTAGGACTGTTAGGTACCCTTTTCATTCAAATATTAAATATTGGATGTACAAGCTTTTATAATGAAGTTTTTATTAAAACTTTCTTTTTTAATAAAAGTTTGCAAAAAGGGTCAACACCCTTTACATAAAGGTCGACACTAAGCCTCTAAAGGTCGACACTCCCTTCTTTATGGTCGAAACTTCTCCATTTTATTCCAGTTTTTGAAAGAAGAAAAAGGGTCGACACCTTGGTGATGGAAGAATAAGAAAGGTCGACACTCCTCAGCAAAGAGGTCGACACTTATCTACTGCAAGGATCATCTCTCTTCGTGCCCAAGCAAAGGTTGACACCTTCATGAAAGTGTCGACACCTTGCCTTCGCCCATACAGGCTCAAATAGGTCGACACCAAGGCAGAGTATCAAAAGGGTCGACACTCCTCAGCAAATGGTCGACACCAAGCCTCAAAGTGTCGACACCTCTCTTGAAAAGGGTC
>JAUTBS010199466.1:0-11759 GCA_032361285.1 Aequorea victoria | reverse complement strand
TATTGGCTTACTTGATTTAGTGAGCTAAGGCTCATGAATCATGGCCAGTCACTGTACCCGAAAATGGGGTGTGACAGATTTTATCTTTTCTTACATGGCTTTCAATCCCTCATTCTTCTGCTCGTGTCTAACTGCTTCCTGGTAGCAATCTGGTTTTCCTCCTCCTGTAAGCATCAAGTACTCAGTGGGTAAATATCTTTCAAAAGCTTGATGCTCCCTGATAGACCTTCTCAACTATGGCTCTTCTAGAGGGTCAACAGGAGCTTGCTCTGTTTGCTCTACTAGGTAAGCACTATCTACTGTAGGTATGTCATCATCATTAGTTGCACCCTCCTGTACGTCTTCCCGTCATCCTCATGCATCGTATGAGAGAACACTAGATCTGAGATATGATACTCTTTCTTTGTAGCTGATTTCTTTTGTTTGTCAATATCTTCAATGGTCTTATCCTCAAAGAAGACGACATCTGTGCTTCTAATGATCTTCCTGTCAACTCGGTCTCAAAACTTGTACCCAAACTCTTTTTTTTTTGTAACCCAGAAATATGCACTACTTAGTCTTCCCATCTAGCTTTGACCTTTCATCTCTAGGAATGTGTACATAAGTTCTGCAACCAAACACCTTCAGGAGCTCGTAGAAAATCTCCCTTCCTGCCCATACTCTATATAGAACGTCACCCTAAAGTGGAACTGGTGGGAAAAAGTTGATCAGGTCAATTATTGTCCTCATTTCCTAGCCCCAAAATGAAACAGTTTTTCATGTGAAAGCATATAGCGGACCCGTTCCATTATTATTCTGTTCATCTTTTCTGCCACACCATTCTACCTTAGTATCTTGGGAATGGTTATCTCATGCATAATCCCCTTTTCCCGACAGTACTTTTAAAATGGACCCTAGTACTCACCACCATTGTCTGTCCTGATGTATTTCAAGGATCTTCCTGTCTGTCTATCTGCCTTGGCCTGAAATTGCTTAAATTTAGCTAGAACAACATCCCAAGTCTTTAAAGTATAAGTCCAAATCTTTCGTGAGTGGTCATCAATAAAGGTGACAAAACATCGTGCACCACCCAAAGTACTAATATTCATTGGTTCACAAACATCAGAATGTACTAAATCTAAGATATTTGACTTCTTAGATGTGGAGACTCTATTGTACAAAATTTTATATTATTTACTAGCTAAACAATGTATGCAAGATTTAAAACATGTGTCTTTACCTCAGGTAGAAGCTTCTTCCTGGCTAGAACTTGTATACCCTTCTGACTCATATGCCTGAGTCGTTTGTGCCATCGCTCGATATTAACATCCTGCTCAACTATGCTTACCACATCTTTGCTGAGCTTAGCCTTCAAAGTGTAGAGGCTGGATGCCTTCCTTCCCCTTGCAATAGTCAAAGCCTCTTTGTAAAGTTTCCACTTCCTATCACCAAATTGACTATTGAAGCCCTCATTATCAAGCTTATCGGTGGATATAAGGTTGAAACAGATGTCTAGCATGTGCCTAACATCCTTGCGCACCAATTTATAGCCTGTAGTGGTCTCTAGACTGACATATCTCATTCCCACAATGTCGAACATCATTTCATTACCCATTTTGATATGACTAAATTTGCCCTATAAATAAGTAGTGAAGTACTTCTTATGCGTGGTGACATTGAAGGAGGTACCAGAGTCAATCACCCAACTGATGTCCTGTCTAGTAAGTTCAATAAATCCTTCTTGATAGAAAATGACGATCTTCCTTTCATCTAAAGTAGAAGTATCTTTAACTATGTCATTCTTGTCTTTATTGCCATTCTCTTAACCTGACTCTATTCCCTCTTCAATTTTTTGGCACTCCCTTTTCATATTCCCTCTCTTGTCGTAGTGATAATACTCAATCTCCTTCTTGGACTGAGTTTTACCCATTGATTTGCCTCTTAACTTGTCTCTATTAAAAGATTTTATGTTTGGATTTCTTCCCCGCTTGTCTATGACTAAAGCATGTGACTCAGCTATATTTTCCTACTCTTTTCATCTTGCCTCTTCATTGACCATATCAATGGTGACTGTACCGTTCAGTGTTGAATTACTGATTGTTACAACTAGCATCTCTCAACTATCTGGCAAAGAACTAAACAAAAGCAAAACCTGTAGTTCATCATCTAAAACTATATTCATGGTAGTCAGTTGGTTAATTAATTTCAGAAAATCACTCATATGCTTTGCAACACTCCAACCATCTTTGTACTTTAAGTTAACTAACCGTCTGATCAAATAAGGTTTGTTCTGAGCGGTTTTTTTCATACATTGACTCAAGTTTCCGCCATAACTTGTAGGTATTAGTCTCTTGAGCCATATGATGAAAAATACCTTGATCAACCTAAGTACGAATTTGGACGACCATTCTCTATTTCAGAACCTTTCATTCATCATCAGACATTTTTTCTTGTTTCTTACTACCTCCTTCAATTGGTAAGAATAGATCCTTAGTGTAAATGACATCTTTCATCAGTGGTTTTCAGATCGAATATTTTGACGAGTTCAACTTAATTATCGCACTGAGTGATTCTTTCATTCCAAATTCACACAAGCCAAAAATGACAAATAATATCTCGGATCGTCTCTAAACCATGCTCTGATCCCACTGTTGGGGAAAGCCTGATTTTTTCCCTCATGTAAATAGAAAATAGGCAAATAATTGCTACTCAACCAAACAAACAATAATATTGTTACTCAAGTGATTCAAAAATCAACCTCAAGATGTATATAATATTGAAAGCACAATGATGATCAAACACACGAACACAAAAACTTACGTGGTTCAATATTGAAGTCTACGTTCACGAGAGAGGAGGGCAGAGATCCACTATGTAAATGACAAAAATGAAAGAATACAATGATGTAGGCTATGATTCGTCAGACCAACAATGATAATAACACGACGGTTCTTCCTTCTATCAATCTCTTAATCAACAATGATGTCAAAGCAAATGATGCTTTGGATTTACTCACTAACTCAAGATGATATTCTCTTAATCACTCTTGATGAATGGTTACCTCTATATTGTATTAGCTTATCCCTAATAAAAAAATTAAGGTTGATATATATAGGTCGAACGAAATATGACCTAAAGCCAAAAATGTTGTGTAAGACTCCACAGCGACGTCTGGATGGAGTTAATAACTGTTTGGATAAAAAAGTCCTGATGCTACCATTGCATGTTTGCTGTTCGATGCCGTTCGGACGGAGAAATATTGAGACTTCACCGTGCTCGCTGTAGACTGGCTTCCGGATAGAGGCCAACCCCCTCCAAACAGTGAAGTACTATTGATTCCACAAATCAATTCTCTTCTATTACAGAAGGATATCCAACAATTTGGTATATGTAAGAATATATTATTGTGGTTCTACAGGAGGGTTAGATTGGGTTAAATGGTAGGTTGATAAAATATAAATCACCACTAACCCACCGACCTTATTTTTTCTACTCAACCCACTCATCCACACAAAC
Source organism: Aequorea victoria (assembly GCA_032361285.1). Classification (NCBI taxonomy): domain Eukaryota; kingdom Metazoa; phylum Cnidaria; class Hydrozoa; order Leptothecata; family Aequoreidae; genus Aequorea; species Aequorea victoria. The sequence continues at coordinate 8,264 of JAUTBS010199466.1, read as the reverse complement.
TGCGCGAGTTAGGTTTGGTTGACTGGTTGTAACGGGTCAACATGTTATCTGCACACCCCTACTATTAACGTTAACATTTCTATATATTAAGTATCGCTAGTACTCAAACAATAACATTTTTTCTACTCAACCCACTCACCCACACAAACTGCGTTGGTCCTGCAAAAGAGAGCACTATATGTAGACACCTCAATTTTGACTGACCTGCGCATTAGGCTTATTTGGTTGATTTTCGGTGATGACTATATGCATAAATTGTGTTGAAAGGAACTCTATACGAGCTCAAGAGTTCAAGGACCACCCCAATATACCCTAACATACTAAAAAATACCAAAAAACTCCTGGAGTGCGCCACCTTCCCCAAAATAGGCATGCGCCACCTCAAAGTGGCACACGCTACCTTTTTCCAAACCTTCCCGAAAGAGGGGGCGTGTTGGTTCAACCTGGCCCGCGCCACCTCCTACATGGCGCACGCCACCCTGAGAAAAAGCTTCCACCCTTGGATAGATTCCTCGCCCAAAGTCTATAAATAGAGGAACTCCCCCCCTCTATTTTCAGGATCCCCAAATTAGAGAAGCCAAGACTCTGTTGAATTGTAATCCAAGGACTAATTGAATGAATTTTTGAATCAAACTAATATACAAACCTATACACTGGCCAAGTTTCAACGACTTGAAGCCGTACAGAGAACTCACCAAAATAGAATGCACTGCACTTGAGGAAAGCTACCGGATAGCACCCGCACTTCCTCTTGAAACTCTCTTTTTGACCAGAATCGCTGGTAAGTTATCCCCTTTTATCTAGTTTTTATCGGTAAAGGAGAGAAAGATGTCGTTGGCCTCATTCTCCTCTGCTCTATTTTCATTTTTGGTCTAAGCATATTTCCTTTCTTCTTAGAAAAGCATGCCACATAACTTATTAGCCTTTGTTTTATATATGCATGTCTAGAATATGGATGTATGAAATATAAGTTGTTAGACTATGTGTTGAAAACACTACGTGAAATTCCGTATTTCATATAATCTTCCAAGTATAAAAACACTTTCGCACACCAACACACTATTTTTTTTAAAAATAGTAGTCTCTTTTAATCCTCCAAATGTCGAGCTCACTCTGCTATAGTGATGCGTGCCCCTTTCAGAGAGTCCAAAGGTGGCGTGCGCCAGGTTAAGAGGTGGCGTGCACCACTTCTGTTAAAACCAGTGGCCTTCCAGTATGTTTTTGCATCTTTTTTATATCAACAGCATGCCTCTGTGTTCCTTTTTGCACACTAATATGTTGCCATCTTCCCTTTTAACATGCAAATAAGTGCAAGTATGCTTAGGAAGCCTTAGTTTTAGGTTAGATTTTGCTTCATTGTTTGATTTTGCATGATTTCTCTTCAACCCCCATTCTGTATATGTTTCTTTTGAAATACTTAAGACACGATGAAAGAAATAGTTAAGTAGAGGCCGATCTTCTGATCGGGCGAGAGGGGTGCCTAACACCTTCCCTTCTCGTACCTTAGCTCCTGAACTACTATCTCTGGTAACGACGGACTAGTACCTTAAAAGTTTTATTTTCTCGATTTATCATTAAAAACTAAGTGGCAACTTCAATTGTGCAACCCTTAACACGGACGTATTTGGGGGGCTCTCTTTTCAAAAATATAAAATCCCACTTTTCTCCTAAAAAAACCTTAAAACCGAGAGCATTTTAAAAATACAATTTTAAAAAAGAGAGGGCGGCGCATTTCTCAAGAGAGTTCCTTACACTATCACTGTCCGGCGGAGTGTTCTTGCCAGAATCTCCCTCTGAATGTTAAGTTAGCAAAGAGAAGCTTAGAACTTGAAATCAAGAGGCAAGAGTTCAGGGATTTAGGGTTGAGAGATAGAGATTGCACATACCTCCTAGGGTTGAAGAACCCCAAGTATTTATAGGGAATTATGAGCTGATTGGGATAAGTTGACATTGTTATTGGTGACCGTAGAAGCTAGTCTCCCCTATTCTTGACAAAGTTAGCTCTCTGTCTTTGTAGGACTCCTGATGGCATGTAGTAGGCATTACAGGCATTAAATGCCCTCTTACCCTTGCCTTGGCCCATTCGCTCTAACCTCGGCAGTGACACGTTGTAATGATCTCGGTAATTTGACTATGCTCGGCCCATGTTCTATGGTGCCAAGATGCCTACCTGGTGTTGGTGATGCTCGGCCCATATTCTATGGCACTAAGATGCCTGTTTAGTCATTTATTTGCTCTTTATGGACCAGACTTGTTATGGGCCGTCTTTACTTATAACCCGAACCATATTGTATGAGCCCAAACTTGAGCTTGGAGACCTGAGTCATTCTGAATAAGGCTCCTTCATTTGCCCCCAACTCTCGGCTTCGGTACGAAGTGTGGAAGTTGCTGGGCTTTGATAAAAATGATCAGCCCATGTTCTATGGCGTCGATCCGAGGTTCAACACATGAGTTTAGCTGGAACTTCTAGAAGTCGCTTTATTATCTTGTCAGTCCACGTGTCATTCTCTTATTGGACTGTTGATGGTGTGCGGGCGCTTCCCCAAGCGCCGCTAACGTCGCTTCATACTCTGATATACTCGTTGGGTATTGATTACTATTTTGGGTTATCGGGCCAAACCACTGGTATTCTTGTTCAGCCACAGTCTTTTGTCTGCTCACCCCATGTGTCCTTACCCAATTGGACCGTTGCTCCACCCTGAGGCATCTTTTTTCCTCCAGACGCGTCCCTTTATCTTTTAACGCAATCGTTTGATTCCTTGGGGCCTCTATAAAAGGCATGCCTTAGCCCCATTCGAACCTCTACTTGTCATCTGAAGAATTTTTGCAAATTTTTTTTAGAGAGATAGGAGCTCCCCCCTGCTATCGTCGTCGTTGCACTCATTGTTGTCGCTGCTTCTGTCATCGTGGTCTTCTCTTTTTTTATTGTAAGTCTCCTTTTCTCCTCATTTTTCGTCTTCTTTTTGTACCCCTAGGTTTTCCTTTGTATTCATTTGTTTGGATTTTTTGAGTCTTCTAGGCGTCTTGGTTCTTCTATTTTTCTGGGTTTCTTTGTTCTTTTCGAGTTTCTGGGTTTCTTTGGTTCTTCTGAGTTCTTGGGTTCTATGGATCATTCTTATCATCTTCCCTCAAACCTTAGGTAATATCTAGGCCTTATAGGTTTTATTGCGTTGAGATAATGGAGAAATTTAGGTACCTCTGTGCCAACCCTCAAACCTTAACCTGCTTCAGGAGGGATTATAACATTCCCAACACTGTCACTCTTAAGCTGCTTGACCCCAGCGGAGGGGAAGACCTCCACGCTATTGTGGATGGGCAATACCCTTTCCCCATCATTTCTATGGTTAAGGGCGGTGTTCGGTTCTACCTCAACCCTCTCCTTAGGGAAGCTTTGGTCGTACTTCAGTTGAGTTCATCCAAGATGTTTATCGATTTCCTTCGTATAATTAATAGTGTCATCAAGCTGAACCGCCTTCATGGCATCAGTTTTGGCATCCCCTAGCTCTTCCACTACTATTTCTTGTTGTCGAACAAGGACAAGTCTACTTATTACCTCTGATCTAGGGAAAAAGGGCTTGACCTGGTTCGGGACCTACCAGATTCTGATAAACACACTGACGACTGGCTCCTGGTCGGTGGCTCTTTCGAGTTCCTAGCCGAACATGCTAGTGAAGAGATCGACATCTCCCATCAGCCCAGTTTCCCAGGTTGGTAGTCTATAAATTTTCTTTTTTCCTTATTGTACTGCTATCGTTTTTCTAACTGTTCTTGTTTTCACTACACAGCTACTGGTCTGGTCGATTATTACAGGAAGTCGGCCAACAAAAACATTGTTGCAACTGCGTTTCAGAGAGGTGAGAGATTGACCCCTCACCTTCTCGGCTATGTACCCTCCTCTACAGGCACACTCTTCAGCACCGCCATCGCCCTTCCAATATTGTCAGGGAAACTTTGACCGACTAGGTCCCTGCCGAACACCGAGCTAGAATTGGCCCTTTCACCAAAGTTGTTGAGATGCCTAGGGTCAAGACCTCTATAAACCTCTGTACAGCAGTGAAGAAGGCCACCAGGGCTTCCACTTGTACGGTAGATGCTCCAGCTGCTAGGCCCCCATCTGTGGTGCCTCGTCCTCCACAGCCTGCAGCACCATCCTCTGAGGAGACTACCTCGGCCCCGTCGCTAGATCTGGCCATGGATTTAGCCATCGACCTGGCGAGGTCGAGGCATAAGAGGAAAGCTCTTGAGGGCCAGTCCGCCAAAGAGCCTGAAGAGGTCTGGGCCCCTGTCTTGTAACTACGTGGTGCCCCCATGCCTGCCTCAGCCCAAAGCATCGTCGATCCTGACAGTGCTTATGAAGTTTCCAATACCGTCCTCCTACCTAAGGACATGACCGACCATTCAAATTTTGACGAGCTGAATATGTACGCCCAGTCCATGCAGTATATGATTAGATTAAGCCTTCTACTTTCTTTCAATTTCCCTAAGTCTTCCACCTCAGACTAAGAATTCTTAGTTTCCTTGTGCAGAGGCTCCAGTGCATCCACTCCATGCTGGACAACTACCAAAAGATGAGGACCACGACACAGAATGCCACGTGAGGGCTGGAGGTAGAGAAAGAAGATCGGCAGTCTGCCGAGAAGGTCTTTGGGCTAGAGGCTAGGACCAAAACTCTTGAGGCCGAGGAGGCACTGCTCATCCTCCGAGTCAAGGATCTGGAAGCCCATGTATCTTCTTCTTTTGCTGAGCTACTGGCATCAAAGGAGCAGCTTGAGGAGGTCAACAAGCAGCTGGAGATCTGTAGACTGGCTCAAGCCGAGGTCGAAGCCACCCGCAAGGAACACAATGACTAGATGTGGTAGGTTGGCTAGGACGAGACTGTTGAACACTACGTCGCTAAAGTTTACAAGATCAAAGCTAAGGTATTGTATGCGGATTACAAGACCACTCTTGCCAAGGTTGACGTCCCAGTGGAGTTCTCCTTCTGGACTGAGATTCTCACTAACCCATACACCAGGTAGCCCGTTCCCCTAGACGCAACCGAGCAGTCGCCCATGGAGCTTCCAGCTGAGGCTGATCCTCCAGCCTACAATGAGCCTCCAACTGAGGGAAACCACACCGAGGTGATTGGGGTGTGACCCCTCAGTGTGTATCTTGTTTCTCCCTTTTTTTTGTTTTTGACGTCGGCCTGGTTTGCATGGAAAGGCCAACGTCTTTATGTAAGCCTCCGGACCCTCTCTTTGTTGTAATAAATGAATTTTGTTTTTCACAAGTGTTTTGTATCTGCTCAGCATTGTATAAGTATAACTGCATTACTTCTCAAATATGCTTTACTTTGGTATTGTGTAGAACTTTGCAAATGTTGGCCTTTCTTTCCAAGATAACGCATCTCGGTATGTGACCGAACTTCTCGTTCTGAGTCTACCTCGACGAGAAAACTTTCTTCAAGAAGTGCCAAGTGTTACAACTTCTTATCAAACGGACACAGCTCAGTGTGTGACCGAGATCCTCATTTTGAGCTTATGAGCCTAGCTCGACGAATTGTATAGATGCATGTGCAACCCAAACTGTTTTAGTTCGGCTGTGGGGGGATTCTTGCATGTCTCGAACTGTTCTATTTTGGCTCATGTAAGGCTCAAACTGTTCTAGTTCAGCTATTTATAAGGCTCGAATTGTTCTACTTCGGCTGTTGTAAGGCTTGAATTGTTCTAGTTCAGTTGTTGGGGAGTTTTAACTTTTGGAATTATTCTAATTCTTACAATGCTTGAACTGTTCTAGTTTGTCTGTCAAAATTGTTCTAACCTTAAAAATTATCCTAATTCCTGTAAGGCTCGAACTGTTCCAGTTCGCCTGTCGGGGTTATTCTAACCCTAAGAATTGTTTTGATTCCTGTAAGGGCTGAACTATTTTAGTTTCAACTATCAGGGGATTATTCGAACCTTGAGAATTATTCTAATTCCTGTAAGGACCGCACTATTTTAGTTTCGGCTTTCGAGGTTGTTTTAACCCTATAAATTGTTCGAGTTCTTGAATGAACTGAACTGTTCCAGTTTCGGCTGTGGAGGTTGGTCTAACCCCAGGAATTGTTCAAATTCGCGGAAGGACGGAACTGTTCTAGCTTTGGCTGTCAGGGTTGTTCTAACCCTGGAAATTGTTTAAGTTCTTAATGATAATCTCACACGAAAAGCTATGAAGAAGGTGATTTTATTGAATAAGCTAAGCTATTCTAGCTCTGCTGGGGTAAGTGGTTTTGGCCCCTCTAATTTTTTCACATTCATGATCGAAGCCAAGCTATTTTAGCTCTATCGTCTTGGGTTATTTTAACCCTTGAAATTCCCCTTTGGGCTTTCAACCGTCCTAGAGTTCGGTAATGTGAGGCTGGGACTCCCACAATCAGCTTCGGTTATTCCAACATCTTTTTCTATCCTGATGTACTGCCCAACCCTCTTCATAAGATCCTCCATCCCCTTAGGGGGCCCATTGTCAGGGAGCCTCTGAGCTCACTTCCCTGGGGGAGCTCGAGTCTGAATGAGGTTACGGTCATTTCTTCACTGCAAAGCTCAATATTGTTGTAGGTCTCCCAATACCTCGCTGCGTAGGCGCGCAAGGTTTATTTATTTCCTCTCATAAGGGTCAAGAGTGCATTAATATCCTTCAGAATCTTAGTACATGTTATGAACAGAGCATCAAACGTCGTGGCCAACTCTCCCAAACTTCTAATATAGGCAGCTGGGAGTTTATCGAACCACCTCAGTTCTGCCTCACCCAGGCAGAAAGGGAAAATCTTACACATCAGGGAGTCATTACCACTCCATAAGGTCATTATTTGTCTGAAATGTCTTATGTGAGCATCGGGATCTGTCTTGGCTTCATAAGAGGTGAATTTAGGGAGGGAGAATTCTTTGGGTGGAACCAAATACTCAATCCTGGCTGAGAAAGGGGTAGAAAGGAATTTACCATATGGGGAACTTGGCCTAGGAGCCGGGAAGATCGAAATAGATTGTCAATTGCTCGACCTCGGGGCTGGGCAGATCATATTTCTTGAGTGGTAGCTGGGTGCTGCCTCTTTTTCTCCCATCCTAGAGATTATCGTTCTTAGGTCAATAATACGCCGAGATGAATGCTTATAGCTTTGTTCTTCTGTGTCCCACTGGTCGGTGCCTTCGGCGAAGGGAAGATAACTGCTTCCCTCGGTGCTTGTTTCTCGGGCTCGAGAGAGCTTTGGGACCGATTTCTCTACTCCCTGAAATTGATTGAGCTGGGGGTGAGATTTCTTCTTGCTGGGGGGATGGTCGTGCCTACTAGTAGCCTCACCCTCCAGTAGATTTTCTTCTTGTTGTTTGGCCTTGAGAGCTGCCTTTAACTCGGAAATCTCTTCTCTCATGGCGTTGAAAGTGGCCTCTTGGTCGAGGGTCTCTTGAAGGCGTTTTGGGGTCTGGTACATGCACCTTTTGCCCTGGTACTTCGTTGATTTTTTTGTAGAAATCTTCTCCACGAGGCTACGATCTTTGTTGGACCGATCATCATCTCCTGCCGAGTTCATCTTGAAAGGTAACGTCATAGATGAAGGTTAGGCTTCTCTGGAATAGCTTCCCACAAACGGCGCCAAATATGCGGGTGTGAATCCACAAAGGTTGTTCGATTGATCGGATGGAAGTGAACCAAACCTGAGTTCGCACCTCGTATGGATCAATGGTCCTGCAAAAGAGAGCACTATCACTGCCTGAAGGGGTATTTTTGCTGAAATCTCCCTTCGATTGTTAGGTTAGCAAAGAGAAATTTAGAACATGAAACCAGAAGACAAGAGTTCAAGGATTTAAGGTTTGAGGGATAGAGATTGCAGATACCTCCTAGGATTGAAGAACCCCAAGTATTTATAGGAAATGATCAACTGGTTGGGATAAGTTGACTTTGCTAATGGTAACCGTACAAGCTGGTTTTCTCTATTCTCGGCAAAGTCAGCTCTCTGTCTCAGTAGGGTTCCTAGTGGCGTGTAGTAGGCATTGCAGACATTAAATGCGCATTAAATGTCCCATTGCCACTGTCTCGGCCCCTCTCCTTTAACTTCGGCAGTGACGCGTTGCACTGATCTCGGCAAGTTCGTTATGCTCAGCCCATGTTTTATGGTGTCAAGATGCGTGCCTGGTGTTGGCGATGCTCGGTCCATGTTCTATAGCGCCGAGATGCCTGCCTGATCGGTTATTTGCCCTTTGTGGACCGAGTTCATTTTGGGCCGTCTTTACTTATAACTTGGGTCATATTTTATG
>JAUTBS010199355.1:0-11760 GCA_032361285.1 Aequorea victoria | reverse complement strand
TTTGGCAACGGCCTAACGGCGTCCGATAACAAAAGAACCCCAGAAGGGGAACGAGGTACTGGTTGAGACCCGACCAAACAATACACGGAATGGTTAGGCAACAGCGTAATGGCATCCGACAACAGAAGCACCCCCGAAGGGGAACGAGGCACGGGTCGAGACCTGACCAAACGAAACACGGGACAGTTAGGCAACGGCCTAACAGCATCCGGCAACTGAAGCACCCCCGAATTGGAACGAGGCATGGGTCATGACCTGGCCAAAGAAAACACAGGACAGTGAGACAATGGCCTAACAGCGTCCGATAAGAGAAGCACCCTCAAAAGGGAACGAGACACGGGTTGAGACCCAGCCAAATGAAACACGGGACGATTAGGCAACGGTCTAACAACGTTCGACAAAAGAAACAACCCCGAAGGGAAACGTGACACTGGTCGAGACCCGTCTAAACGAAAGACGGGACAGTTAGGCAACGGCCTAACGACGTCCGACAACAGAACCATCCCCGAAGGAAAATGAGGCACGGGTCGAGACCCGGCCAAACGAAACATGGGACGGTTAGGTAACGGCCTAACGGCGTCCAAGAAGAGAAACATCCCCGAAGGGTAATGAGGCACAGGTCGAGACCCGGCCAAACGAAACATGGGACGGTTAGGTAACGGCCTAACGGCGTCCAATAAGAGAAACATCCCCGAAGGGAAATGAGGCACAGGTCGAGACCTGGCCAAACGAAACATGGGACGGTTAGACAACGGCCTAACGGCGTCCGACAACAAAAGCACCCCCGAAGAGGAACGAGGCACGGGTCGAGACCCCACCAAACGAAACACGGGACGATTAGGCAACGGCCTAACGATGTTCGACAATAGAAGCACCCCCAAAGGGGAACGAGGCACGGGTCGAGACCCGGCCAAACGAAAGACGGGACAGTTAGACAACGGCCTAACGGCGTCCGACAACAGAAGCACCCCTGAAGGGTAACGAGGTACCGGTTAAGACCCGGCCAAACGAAACAAAGGACGATTAGGCAACAACCTAACGGCGTCCAAACTGGGAAAGACCCGGGAGAGAGAAAGGAGGCACGGGTGAAGACCCGACCAACGAAAACAAAAGACAGAAGCTACTCTAATCAATCAAAAGTATACACTAAGTAGAAACATATAACCTACTAGGGTTTTTGTCCAAAAGGGAAAGTTCTAAGCTTAACTAAATGCAAATGAAAAGGCTTGGTAGTCTAGTAACGCGGTACTTTCTGAATAGGAATCAGGAAAATACCTAACCGACCAAGCGACATTTGGCCGGTTCAAACGGTACGCAGTGGCCCTTTTTGCCAATATCCAAAGGAGGTTGCATATGGCCATAAGGCTTGCTAACATCGCCCACATATCTCCAAGACAAGTTCATTCCAAAGAACCACCGAACTGAATGGTAGGGAAGCATTGTCTTATTTTATTTTCTCCTTTCTTCTTTTCTTTTGAAAAGTACCCAATGAAAAACTAAAGTTGGAAGATGGAAAACCATGTATGCAATGCTAATATTAATGATAAATTTAAGACAAAAACCATTCAGAACGTTTTTCAAGTTTGACTATCTTTTAAAATAAATCCCTAGTGGAGTCGCCACTGTGGAGATCCCACCCTCTCATCGCCCTTCCCGCTTTTAAATATACGAATATCTAAGTGAAAAAGGAGAGGGGTTTTCACTCAAATGTGCGTCTGTGTTGAAGACCGCGCGAGTTTTTGGAGTCGCCACTTGGTTTTCGGATAAACCAAGAAACCAAAAAGGGTCGTTCAAGGCAAACCATTTTGTCCTTACGAAAGATCTTGGTTCGGGAGCTAGGGTACGAAAGGGGAAGGTGTTAGGCACCCCTCTCGCCCGATCCGAGGATCGACCTCTACTTAACCGTTCCATTTTGTTTTATCTTAAATTTATCAAAAATAACATATACAGAAAGGGGGTTGAAGAGAGGACATTAAAAAGACATACAATGAAATAAAATCTATCCTAAACCTAAAGCTTTCTACACATACTTACACTTTAGGCATGTCAAAAAGGGAGATGACAGCACATCAGTGCAGTTAATGCATATAGGGCATACTGTTAAAGTATAAAAATACAGAAGAAAGCTACTGGAAGGCCACTGGTTTTTAACAAAGGTGGAATGCGCCACCTTGAACCTGGTGTGCGCCATTTAGACATGGCACGCGCCACTTGTGATCCATTTGGAGATGGCGCGCGCCACTATTGAACAGTGGGCTCGTCAATTCGAGGCTCAAAAGGGATACTGTTTTGAGAAAATAGTGTGTTGTTATGTGCTGGTGTGTTTAAAATAGAGAGAAAATACATAAGACAGTATACATTTTAACACATAGGCATGCTAACAATTAGAAATATGCAAAATACACTGTCAACAAGCTACTGAAAATATACTATTTTTTTAGCACAGGTGGCGTGTGCCATATGGGACATGGCGTGCGCCACCTTTGAGTCCTCTGGAGGTGGCGCGTGCCACTATAGAAAAGTGGGCTCGTCATTCCAAGGCTCAAATATAATACTGTTTTGAAAGAAACAGTTCTGTTGTGTGCAGGTGAGTTTTTAAAAGAAAAAGGGGTAAAGAAACATTATATGCATTTTTATAGAAGGAAGGAAAGACTAATAAGAAAAGAAAAAAGCTAATATGCGATTTTACTGAAAGAAACATGATTGGACGACTATTTAGAATAAAAGAAGGAAAGAAAGAGAATCGGGAGAAGGAAGCCAACGGTTCCCTTTCTCCCATTTTTGCCTAATAAAAAAAGAGTTTCCATAAGAAGAATATGAGAAGGAAATAAGGAAAAGGATGAGTAACAAGAAAACCTACTGTATATCCCGTGACCTAAGTTTCAAGCAGTTCCGAAGCCTTTCCTAACGTACGACACGTCTCCGGAGAGTCCTCCGCACATTCTTCGGATCTTCTGAGTCCTTCTAAATGCTAAGGAGTCTGAATATTGGCTTGTTCTAGTGAAGTTTCGATTAGCTTAGCTTAGTTAATTAGTTTGGCAAGGGTTCGGGTTTGAAAGTATGTCGGGAGTCGGGATTAGGGGTTCAATTCTGCAGAGGTTTTGTGCTCTTCAGAATTCGGGGTCTTTTTTGGGGTGGGGAGTGGTTCTATTTATAGAGGTTTAGGGCAAGGAGCTGACTTAGTGTCCAAGTCTCCTCTCAAGTGGCGCACGCCAGGTGTGAGTTGGCGCCACGCCAGGTTGTAAGTCGGTTTATTTCGGTTTTAGGATTCTGACATGGCTTGGCTAGTGGGTTAAAAAGGATATGGCGCGACGCTAGCAATTGAGTTTTGAAGTGTCATGGGTTGGTTTGGAGGGAAGTGGCGTGCGCCACTTAGAGGTGGCATCGCGCTGGGTTGTGGCACCGAGGTGTGTTTTTGGTATTTTTAGGTATTTTGGGTTATATCGGGGTGTTTTGGGTTATTTTGGAAGGACTCTTCGGACTCTCGGGCTCGATTAGAAGCTCCTTTGAACGTGACTGATATACTTTTTATCATCAGAAGCTCCAAAGAATCATAGACATTCCCTTTTGATTAAGCCTTTCATCAGGCAAAACAAATAAAAACAAATAACAGAAAGGGAAAACCAACAAAACAAAACATTCTTTTATAGTCGTACCGGGCTGCGAGCATCAGTTTATAGTCGTGCCGGACTACAAGCATATCGTTTGGATTTGTACGGGATACGAGGTACTCAGTTTAAGGTCATGAGATGGACCAGATTATTCGATTTTGGATCATGGGTCAGATCCAAAAGCTCCCCATTTTAGGTCGTGAAACGGAATCAAATCACTCAGTTTAAGGTCGTGAGACGGACCATTTTTAGAAAGACGGGGTACGAAAGAAGAAGCTCGGTACGTAAGAAGATGAAACATTTTGAGAAGGATTTCTAAGAGTTTCTAAGGATATTAGAGACGGCCATTATATGTGTGTGCATATATGTGTGGATATAGATACCGTATAGACTTTATATGGATCCATTTGGTTCTGGCGTGACGCCACTTGGTGAAGTGCCACATGGCGCGACGCCATGTCAGATGAGGGAAATGGCACGCGAGGTGACAAGGTGGCGCGGTGCTGCTTGGTGGATTGTGACCTGGCGCGACACCAGGTGGAGAGGAGGTAAGTGGCGCGTGCCAGGTAGATGAAGGGTCACGCGCATCTGTTTAAGTACCGTCGCGGTTCATTTCAGTCGCACGCGACTCTCAAGCACTCTCTCCCTCTCTAGCTCTCAACTGTCTCTCGACTTTCAACTTTCTCTCTCTTTAGCAAATGACAAGCGGCAGAGATAAGACAACAGGTGGTGCGGGTCACGAGATAGACCCCATCCCAATCATCCCAGAGACTGCGGTCCCGGCACAGTCCGGCGGGACCCAGAGCACCGAGACGTTCTTCAAGGACCTGCCCACACTGGGAGGACTCAGCGGCCTTCTTGCCATCCACTCCCTGCAATCCTCCGAGAGGTCCGTTGCTATGAAGGACCTGTTGGATGTGGCCGAGGCAGCCCAGACCGTGGAGCGGGGCGAGCCCACAGAGCCATCCACTACTGAGGAGCCAGCGGCGGACAGCCCGCAGCCCCAGGATACCTGCCGCGGGGTCCTGGCTGGGGAGATGCCGGGGGGGTTCGATCTGGCGCGGTATGACCCTCTGGCCCACAAGTTGGAGCCTTGGGCCCCCTCCCAGTTCTACTAAGCCGACCCGAGCACGGAGCCGGATCTGCTGCTCCGATCGCCCAGCCTCTACTTCTCGGCGGCGGGCCGCCAGGTATGCCTTAAACTTTTTCTATTTCAATTATGTCTTAGTTAAACCCAAAAGAATTTCGAAAATCTTAAAAAAGAATTTGGACTTAGATGTATGCAAAGGGTAGGCCCGAAGCGCTTGGATGGATATTTTCAAGGAATGAACACTAAACAACTTGAACCATTAAAAATTAAAAACTAAAAACAGACTCGAACTTCGAAACATTGTATGCTTAGGATGAACCCCGTCTTTCATTTCTTTTCATGTTTTGTATGTTTTTGGTTCTTCGCCATTGGGTTGCGTGCCAATGCATCTTGTGGTGAAGGATTTTTGATTTTGTCTCTTGATTAATGTTTACACGTTGTTCGAGGGAATTTTGTTTTTGTCTTTCTCCATTCGGGTTGCGGGTTAACGCTTCTCAATGTGAAATTTTATTTGTCCCTAAGTGACCGTTTACACATTTTTTTAGAGGGAGTTATTTTGTTTTGGTTTCGACGTATTCAAACTTGAGTCACGTATCAATGCAACTCAAGATGGGTAGGCTTGCCATAGTCTCGACCAACTTAGGTTACATCTCGCACTTTCTGGGATGGGTAGGCTTTCCATCGTTCCGACCATCCTAGGTTGTGTTGCAGGCTTCCCGAGAGGGAACTAATACTGTTTGTCCCAAGTCTGGTGCTTGCACGCTTTTCTATAGGAATTTTCTTTTGCATTTTAAATTAATTCCAACTTGGGTTACGTAAAAAATGTTTCTCGAGAGGGGCGGGGCTTCCCTTCGGTCTGCCCAAATTAGGTTACACATTGGGCCCAGCGCTCGACGACTTACACGACTTATTAGAATGTGCCCCAATTTGGCTGGAATAGCTGGTCCCGGCCAACTCTAGATCGAGTCGTACGTATTCCCAAGGAAATCTATTGACTTATTTTTGTTGTCCCTAGATAAATGTTTGTGCATCTTTCTTGGGGGTTTTGGGTATTTTTAATTAATTCCAACTTGGGTTACGCAAAGACGTATCCTAAGGTGGGTGGGGCTTCCCTTTAGTCTGCCCCAGATTGGTGTAACGCATTGCGCCAACGTCTCGTGGTTTTACGGTCCCCATATGCGTCTCCAATTCGGTTGGATCTGCGCTGGCCCTGACCAACTTTAGGTCGAGTCGCACGTATTCCCGAGGGAATCAATTGACTTATTTTTGGTGTCTCTAGATTAATGTTTTTACGTTTATCTAGGGATTTTTTATTCCTTAAAAGCTTGGTTTTGTCCTTAGATAAACATTCTCACATTTTTCTAGGGGTTGTTTGTTATTTACCCGCGGGTTACGTAGCAACATTTTCCAAGGTGGGCAAGACTTCCTTCGACCTGCCTGGATCGGGCTACACTTCGCACTTCCGCTCAGTGACCCCTTCGAGGCACTTCGGCTCTTGGTCATCCTAAGTTATGTTCCACATTTTCTTAGCCAAGCGAGGGTGTTCTTACCTGACCAACTTAGGTTGTGCTGCCCGTTTCTCTAGGAAATTATTATTAGGGTTTTGTCCCTAGACAAACGTTTTCACGTTTTCCTAGATATTTGTTAATTATATTTTTGGTTATTCCTAGATGGATGTTTGCACATTTTCCTAAGAAATTTTCACATTTTAAGCTTGCTTAGGATATTATTTTCACACTTTCCTAGACTTTATTAAAACTTTTTATTTTTGACTGACTTAGACTACATTCTCACGCTTTTAAGACATAATCTTTCTTTTAAGGTCACTAGAAACGGCGTTAACACGCTTTTCTAGGCTTATTAAAATTTTTCTTTTTGGTCTGACTTGGGTTGCTTTTCAAGGCTTCCTAAGGTAAAATTTTCATTTTAGTTCACTAGAAACAGCGTTTGCACGCTTTTCTAAGTTTGTTGGAATTTTTCTTTTTGATCTGATCTGGGTTGCTTTTCAAGGCTTCCTAAGACAGAATTTTCATTTTAGGTCACTAGAAACAGCATTTGCACATTTTTCTAGGTTTATTGGAATTTTTCTTTTTGATTTGACCTGGGTTGCTTTTCAAGGCTTTCTAAGGTAGAATTTTTATTTTAGGTCACTAGAAGCAGCGTTTGCACACTTTTCTAGATTTATTGGAATTTTTTTTGGTCATCAAATTAAGTCGCGCTTCCTGCTTCTTAACATGCCGAAATTTTCCTTTTCTCAGCCAGCTTATGCGCTATCTTTTCCTTTCTTTTTAGTTTACATTAACTAACCATCTTTTTGTGTTGTTTTCTTTTTTCCTTTTTACAGACCACCGACTACCTACGCGGATTCGGGGGTTCTGCCCTGATCCTCGAGTGGTGTGAGGATCTCCCTCTAGAGAGTTTGGCACTCGTGGATAGATCCGGGCTCGGCCGGTTCATCTCCTGCCTCACGAGTACTCATAATGATAGAGTACTCTTGACGGCCTTAGTGGAGAGGTGGTGGGATACCACGAACACCTTCCACTTCCCGTCCTTCGAGGCCATCCTGTCTCCGTTGGATTTTGCCATTATCACGGGGATCAGGGTAGGGGGTGAGCCGATCCCTCTCGACATTACCATCGGTGAGTGCTCGGAGGCACTTACATACTGGCTGGGCGAGGTCTCGCCGCGCATCGACCAGGGGCGCATCTTATATGCCTGGCTCATGGAGAGATACAAGAGGTTCGCATGCATCGAGCCCCGCCACTTCGCGTGGGTCGCCCGTGAATTCTTACTTTACTTGATCAGTGCGTGCCTATTTTCGAACAGGAACAACACCGCCCACCTGTACTTTCTAGGAGCCCTGCACGACTTTGACCGGATAGCGTCATTCGACTGGGGAGGAGCGACATTGGCGACGATCTACACAGGTTTGCGGTCCGCCTGTCGAACCAGGGAGAGCTTAGTGATCGGGTACTGGTGGATCATCGAGGTATGATTTTCATTTCAGTCTTTGTCCATTCATTTCAATTTGCACCTATCACTTATTCAACTGGCTTAACTTATTCTATTATTGTTGTTTTTGTATTATTTTTTTCTCTCTCCCCTTTTTTTGTTTATTTATTTACAGCTGTGCGCCTACGAGTTCCTGGGTTTAGCACACCCAGAGAACACCCACCCGGATCCCCAAATCATCCCGAGAGCAGCTCAGTGGTTCCGGACCATGCGGGGGAAGAAGGAGGATCGGAAAGATCTAAACACCTACCGCCTCATACTGGATCGCCTATCCCCGGCACGGGTATGTCTATTTCTCTTTTTATGTTAGATTTTATTTCCATGACAATTCTTGTATGTAACCTGTACCGAGTTGGTTTGAATTATTTTACAGGTGAACTGGCGTTTATGGGAGGGCATGAAGGACAGAGCCGGGAAAGACTTGATGAGGAGTTGCTGGGCCCATCAGAGGAGGGTTCTGCTGGAGGGCCATCTCCGCCTGGAGTGGTACTTGGGCGAGCGAGTGGCCCGCCAGTCGTTGGGACTGGCCCACTTTCGGGTTCCTCAGTCTCCTCCACCCAGCATGAGGTTGACACAGACCATGTCACCGGAGGACGTGGCGGAGGCATTGTATGGCCTCCCAGCTGGGTATTTCCTAGCCGAGGGGGATTACACTGTCTTTGCACGCGACTGTCTGATGTGTTCGATGGTTGCCCAGGATGCGGACTCGCAGGCTGGACAACCCTCGACGTCTCAGGTTCCTCCTGTGGCAGGTGTTCGTCCTCCGCGTGCACATGGTGGTCGTGGTAGGTCCACTCGGGCTGCCCGAGGTGCTACTACTAGCAGTGAGGCCTTCCCGCCTCCAGTTCCATGGGAGGTACATGCTTATCCTCACGGGGCTTTACTCACCATTCCTATCCCCTCTCCCGTGCCACCTGAGCTAGCGTTGCGCATGAGCGGGGATGAGCAGGTATTCTTTTTCTCTTGATTGGTCTGTTTTCCCCTTTTAACCAAACATGTCAGTCCATCTAACATATCCTTTTATTGGTTCTTATTTTGTCTCAGGTCCTCCAGGTTCTTTGAGCTTATCTGGAGAGTTTACTCGGCGCCTTTACGGGCCTGATGGTCCTGGTGAGCCAGCAGACCACGATGCTGCTGGATGCCCACGTACATCCCATCCCCCGGCGTCCTTATTATCCTCCTCGGCCGGTGAGTATTCTCTCTCTTTTCCCTTCTCTCTTTTTTTTATTCATTTAGTAGCTCGTAGATCCCCCCTCTTTTATTTGTTTATTACACATCTATATATGTATATTTTTTTGTACTTATTCTTCTCCTTTTTCTTTTCTTCCCTTTTTTTAATATTTATTTTATAGCCTTCCTCTACCAGTCGTACCTCGGTGCACGAGACGTCTTCATCTTTCCCTGGTGTTCAGCCGACAGCTGTCAGCCCATCTACAGCCTCCTAGGGGTCCGCCCTGCGGACCGGAGTTCACCGGGAGCGCCAGACAGACAGTGACGACGACGTAGACGCGGACGACGCTACCAATTCGGCATCCTCCATCCCAGAGCCATCACGTCACACCCGTCATCGTCGGGACTAGGATCCCTCTTCTCCTACATTTGTTGCACCTCTGAGATACATTTTTCTTTCGCGCACATATATTATTATTTTGTTTTATTCGGGATAGGCCTTCGTGCCTAATTGGATTATTCATTATTCATTTTTCGTTTAACTTTTCTCTTTTCTTTTTGTATAGATATTTTCATTTATTTATAGATGGATGAGTTACCTTTTATTTGTATGGATGACTATGTATATGGATGATGTATGTACACAGGGTTACATTTACAAATGTACAGGTGTAGACACCCCATTTTTGATTAAACCGAATATCGGCCGGTTCCTGTGGCCTTCCGATGATGAAAAGTGCATCAGTCACATCCAAAAGAGCTTCTATACGTATCCAAAAGTCCGAAGGTACTTCCAAGTGTAAACCCAAACAAACTCAAACACCCGAAACAACCTCGAACACACCACAAAATACTAAAAATGCCCCTGAAACAACCCACCATGCGGGTGCCACCTCACCATGTGCCCACACCCTCCCCCAAAAGATCTCACGCAGCTTCAAAACACTCCATTGCTAGCGTACGCCATGTCAACTTTACCCAATAACCCAAACCACCTCAGAACCACAAAACCAACCCCAAACCGACCTTCCACCATGCGTGCGCAGGCTCCACCATGCGCCCGCAACCTCCCATGTTGCGGACGCACCCTCTGAGGAAACTTTGGACCCAAGTTTTCTCCCCCTCAAAATTCTCTATAAATAGACCCCCCCTTCACTATTTGAGATCTTCAACTTCTCTCTCCACCCCCCATAAGCCTTTAAATAGAAATTCTCACTCTGAACCACCCCCAAACCCGTTACCCGGCATATTCTCGAACCTTCAAATAACCTTCGAACTTTCGAATACTTCCAAACCCTCTCCAAGGTCATAAAATCTCTCTTGTTTTTCAAAAAAACTCGAGAAAACCAATATAAAACCAAACCTCTATCCAAACACATCCCAAACCCTCATATCTTCACACTTGAAAGGCCCTGAAGGTCCGGAAGATCGTGTGGAGGACTCCCTGGAGACGTGCCAAACGTGAGGAAAGGCTGCAGGAGCTGATCAAAGCTTAGTTCGAGGAAGTACTCAGAGAGCCGAAAGATCACATAGAAGGACTCCAGAAGTCACAGACACTGCTCAGAATTCTACCAGCTTACGAGATATACGGTAAAATTCCCAAATTCCTTTGTATTCATAGATAGACTCCAAAACCTCTGCCCTTTTAAATAAAAGGGAGGAAGAGGCCATTGGTCTCTTTCTCTCGGGTTTCCCTTTTTAAATAAATGTTTTATTTTATTTTTAGAATCCTTGTGAATACCTCTTTTCCTCTAGTTCTTTTCCCTTTTAAATAAACTGTCTAAGCATGCTATTCTTAGTCTTTTGGTAGAATCTTTCTCTTCTTTATCCTTTTTAGCCCTTTCCTTTCTTCTTAATCTTTTTAGAATCATATATTAGGTTTTTTCCTTTTTACGTGCTTACCTACGTGTTAGTAGAATCGCATGCTTAGTCTTTTCTTTCTTCTTTGGTCCTTTTCTTCTCCTTCATAAAACTGCATATGTTCCCGCTTTAAAACAGCATGCCTTTTTTACATCAACTGCACGTTATGCTGCCATCACCCTACTTGACATGCCTAAGGTGTAAGTATGCATAGAAAACCTTAGTTTTAGGTTAGGTTTTATTTTCTTGTTTTCTTTTGCATGTTCTCTCTTTAATCTCCTTTCTGTATATGTTGCTTTTGATAAGTTTAAGACAAGAACAAAATGGAATGGTTAAGTAGAGGCTAATCCTCGGATTGGGCGAGAAGGGTGCCTATCACCTTCCCCTTTCGTACCCCGGCTCCCGAACTAAAATCTCTGGTAATGACGGGATGGTTTACCTTGAAAGCGGCCCATTTTTGGTTTCTTAATTTTTCCTAAAACCAAGTGGCGACTCTGAAAAACTCGCGCAGTCCCTAACCCATAGGACGCGTATTTCGGTGGAAAACCCCCTATCTCCTCTCTCCGACGGCACGCACCATCCCGGTGGCCCCAGAAGGGACGGGAAAAGAGGGCGGGTCCCCACAGCAGGTACAGATGAAATGGTGATGATGCCTTGCACCACAGATGATGAAGCGTCGGCCTCCTCACGAGTAAGCGCATAAACACGTCCCTGAGTTGCTGGTGCTTGACCTTGCGGCTTGTTGTTGTTGTACTACTGCTAATTACCCTGACGGTTTTGCTACACTGGTGCTGGTCCAGTGATATATGCTAGTGGCTTTTGAACCTGATTCGGCTGCTACCGCTGCTGCTACTGCTGCTGCTGCTGCTGCTGTCCTCCTGTGCCTTTGTTCCTGCAGTAAGTGGACAGGTGTCATGTCTTACCATAAGTAAAGCACTTCTTTGCCATTCTATCACAATACTGAACTTTAGAGTGAGCCTTTCCGCACTGTCTGCAAGGATTCCAAGACTGTGAATC
>JAUTBS010199244.1:0-11760 GCA_032361285.1 Aequorea victoria | reverse complement strand
CTTGATGAGTTAAAATAGGAATGGTTGTTGAATGTTCATGTTTGTGAAGGAATGATAAAAACAGAATAGTTTTTAGGGTTTTCCCCTAATTTTCGTGTGCACCAAATGAAGTCTAAATAAAAATCTATTTATAAAAGAGGTTATTTAGGGTGTCTTGAGAATATGTAATTTTTGGTTAGACCCCAAAATGTATTTTTGAACACCTTTGCTAATTTAGATTTCTGTGACAGAGAGGTAGAATTAGAGCTCACTTTGAACCCTTATATCTTGGTCTAAACAAATCCTGTTATGATGATCCACATATTCAGAGATAGATACATGAGTCTAGTTTCTCCCCCATTTTACAGAAGTTAATTTCATTGAGTACATTTTGAGATATACCAATTTTTCCAAATAGACCCTTATCTCCACAGAATCTATTGTAGTAATTTTTGGACCCCTTTATGTTAACAACCAACTCTCGGTTACTTCATGAAAAATGTAGATAACACCTTAATTTAGTTCTTTGTAAATCTTCATAATTTTCCAGTGAATTTTAGTATTTTTGAAGTATTTTAATTCTCGGAGGCAGATTCTAGAATTGTTGTTTAGGCAGAGAAATGATGTGTGGAAGTTCACTTAACCTTAAGTCATGTTTGTTTCCATTATAAACTTCATTAATGGGTTTAATTGTATGTTTATGGCTGGAGTAATTATTATATGATCTCAACTGATGTTATGACATCTCTCATGCATGGCCTGAGTCTTGGGTGTGGTGTTCACCTTGTGTCTAGCTTGGCTAGGTTTGATTCATGTTGGACAATGTATTATTGTTGACAAGTTCACGTGGATGTGACTTGGGTTGTGCTCTTGTGATTGAGAGGTTGGCTTCCTTTCCATGTTATAACCATTTGATGGGTGTAGTGTATTGGTGCACCATGTCAAACTTATGAATTTAGCGCGGACTTGGTCAGGGACTCATGAAAGATGGTTGTTCCGGGGTGCGACCCACCTGGTTGTACTCTGCCTCCCTTGGGGCATTCATTCGCTAGTTGAGTATGTCACTCAGCTACGGCTCATGGTGTGATAAGGTGGGTCTTTTCGATTAGTTCTAGCCGGGGGCCTTATAAGCCAGTTAAAGCACATAGGTCGCTGCGTTCATAATCTGCAAATGGAGAACTGTATCTGACTGTCTGGTGGCCTAAATTGCCATAAGTTCAAGTGTTCAAGTTTGGGTAGTTGAGTGTTTTCGGATCCTTTCGGCGTAAAGGAGACCTGGTCGTGATTCAGGGATTACAGCACTTTGCATATCATGTTTCTTTTCATTATACTCTGTGCTATGTATTAAGTGTTAGAAATATTGGGTTTGGAAGATTACTTTCTTGGATTCGAAGCTCACGACGTTTCATGCCAGGATTTGAAGAAGAGCCGATTCTGGAGCAACAGCACGAGGAATATGTGGAGTCGTGGCTCACCTAATCAATCAAATGTTGAAGACTTTTATTTTTGTAATTCCTTGTAAATTATTTTTCACGGCTTCTAATATTAAAATAGGGCATACAGTGCGCAAAAACACAATTTACTATTATCATATGTTAGATATCAAATGGTGTGGAATGTTTGTTATTAGAATAACCCTATTTACTATAATTATGTCTCTTAACGAGCCAAATTTTCGGGGCGTTACAACTTGGTATCAGAGCCTAGGTTTAGTGAACCTTAAGCGTGAGTTATGGAGAAACCTTGCAACCCTTTAGCGAAAACTCTATTTTAAATCTATATCTTAACACTTATGTATATTATGAACTTAATAAAGAACTAAGTCTATGTAATTATATCTTACATGAATATTGTCTTTTGACTCGGAGGAGGACTTGTTGGACACAAGGATAACGTGACGCGGAACGAAATCAGGACCATTATATGGGTATTAGGCCTTAGATTTATGTTTAGATAGGAGACCCTTGTCATCCTAGTGTTATTCGAGTACCTGAAACACTACTTGCTCGGGGATAAAGTGATTCGACGAAAAATGTATTAGAATCCATCTCTCACCAATAATGTGTCGTAATAATGAATCCTAAATAATAACATATTAGGTGAACTTACCTCATACTTCCATAATAAAAAAATTAATGACGTTCTAGATCTAACGTCCATGTATTCATCATGGGGAAGGGATTCTCGTATAAAAGGTAATTGACGAGATTATGCGTAAAGGAAAGACTTAGTATATAGACTACACCTAATTAAGTACATCTTGTAAGATATCTTCCATTTCAAAACAACGTTGTTCGAAACAAACCATAGGCTAAATAAGAATAAAGTTGTTACTTTCTAAAAGCATAATACTTATACGATACCCTACCATTCCGTAGATTTTGATCAAAAAACAAATGGATAGACAAGGAAGGCAAAATTTCAACCGAAAGGCTAAACCCAAACAACATACAGAAGTGCAAGAGTGTGCACAAACTCTATGGCGGCCCGAAATCAACGAGATCAAGCTTGGCTTCTGTCAGAAGTCCGAAAGAAAAAGGGAGGACCGATCCGCGAGAGAAATCAAAGGATAAACCATGGAAAAAATTTACAAAAACAATACTCGAGGCCCTAACAACAGAGCCAACAAGGATCAAATGCGAATGTTCAACCACCCTTCCAAATTATCTGTTATAGGTGCCATCTACCTGGTCACATTAGAAAAGACTGTCAGATGACTCTTAGGATGGAAAATCAAGGAGGTTTGCAAAAACATACTCCATACCACAACCACAAAACCAACAAAGACGCAATGCGGATTCCCGACCACACCGCCAAACTGTCTGTTATTGGTGCTATCTACATGGTCATATTAAGAGGTACTGTCCAAGGACTCTTAGGACAAAAAATCAAGGAGAAATCCTCTACGCTTGAACACTAGAATCAGGGAACAACCAGTTCAACCAATCGGAATGGTCGGTACAATCCATCGGGGCAATTGGAAAGATTTTCGCGCCACATGAAAAGGAGGAGGGATCTTCCATGATGGGAGGTACTCATTTACTTTATCATCCCCCGGTACTTGCGCTATTTTAATTTGATACTTCGTACTCTTTAATATCTCGTACATGTGCCACATATTTGGAACTATCTCTTCAAACTAGGGACACAACTGTGATAGGAGAACTTTTACATAAACCCTTGAGACCTGTTCTCTTCTTGAATCTAGTACCTTGTAATCAATTGTTTTGATCAATTTCGAATCCTTGTGGTGGTCTGTATTATTTCATTTAGACCCTGACGGCTTACTCTATTATGAGAGTAATCTTATAAGATTATTATTCTTGAAATCTTATCCGAAGACTAGACTGGATGGTTTGAATTGAAGCACGTTTGGCCCACGCAACTTCAGAACAAAATATCTAGTTTTGTTACCAATCATTTAAACATATTTTCTTGAGATTCTAGTAATATTCAATTGACTTCAATCATGAGAATCCTTCCAAAAAGATTCAAGAATCTTTCCCAAATTTTTTTTCATTATTGTTATTGCGATACCTTTTGTTCTTATATATGTTGAACCATTTGACAAAAAAATTCGTTCACCCTTCGGTTATGTATCGTTACTATGAATTTCCAAAAGTACCTCTGAATAGCATAATGAACCCCCCTTGTAGGTTGTAGAAGTCCAAACTAAAATCTGTAACAATAGCCAACACGACGCCTATCCAATTCATGAGCTTAAAAGTCAAGCTTCTTAAATTAGTAAATATAAGATTCATAAAGACATTTATTGCCTTACAACACACCAATTCTGTTCACTAGAAATGTGGGTAGACTATTGAGACTATGCATCTAACAACTAATTAGATTACTCGATCGAATTATGATAAAAGAACGCAAACCACCCCTAGAATTGATAACTAGTTCAATTAACTAAGAGTTCGAAGATGCTACTTGAAAGTTGACCTCTTACCCGATAATCAATATTGCGAGTCAAATAAGGACGATCTACCAAAGACAACAATCTGGAGTTGATACGATAAATTACAAGCTTGAGGTGATATTTATGAGGATGATCAATAGAATTCTTATGGCATACTTAGACAAAATTTATTGAGGTGATTGTTGAAGATATTTTGGAGTATTCATTTTCAAAGGAAGAACATGTGTGACGAGTGAACAAAATTCTATAAGACATGAGGGAGAACCCGTTTTAGAGTAGGTGAATGAGTATGAATTCTAAGTTGAATGAAGTAAATCTTCGAGGCATGTGAAGTCGAAAAATAGAGTTTGATTGATCTAACTAAGGTGTTTTAATGAAAGTCAATATTCAAAAAGAGATTCGAGGTTCCTTAGGATTGGCCGGCTATTATAGAAGATTTATTTAAGATTCTCTAACCTAGCTAAATCAGTAATTCATTTGAAGCATAGATGAGTAAAGGTTTTCTTAGAATTAAGATTATTTTTAGGAACCCAAGACGAGATAGAATAATGCCCATTATTAATGGTTCTAAAATAAGACGTAGTGTACACGGTGTATGGAGATATATCTAAGGAATTATTTAGTCTCGCAATAGCTTAAGTTGAAAGAGTAGTAGCTTATGATTCGAGACATCTAGAATCACGTGAAAAGAACTACATGACATATGATTTGGAGTTAGTATCTTTAATAATTGCTCGGAAGTCTTGGTGTCAAATAATTTTAGGTGAAGAATAAATTGAGATCGTTGTGAAGTACAAAAAGATGAAGTATTTATTCACACAAAAATATTTAAATTTGAGTAATCAAAGTTAGATGGAGTTCCTTGATGACTTTAAATTCACTTGAGTTATCACGGTTAAAGCTAACGTTATCGATTAACGCTTGAGTAAGAAGTACGGAGATATTGTAACTTATATAGTTTTGAAAGTTTGAGAGATGATAACGATGGCAAAGGTTGTTCTTGAATGCAATAAGGATGGAAAGAGGAATTGTTTAGATTAATACCTTGATATTGTAATAAAATCTTAGGAGCACTTAAGATAGAACAAGAGCTAGGTTGTATAAATTTTTGAATGTTTATAGGTGGAACCTCTACCGATTGGAGTAAAAACTGGTATGCGTTTTAGGCTTTTAAGAAATCAGTTATACCTAACATAAATGAATTATGAGAGATAGTATGCGAGGTATTTTATCAAGTTTTCATAAGATAAATTTGGAGGAGATGAAATGTACTAAGGTCATCAGGAGTGTTAGGCCAATTGGAAGACTACGCTGGTGATATTTTATGTTGAGGATCATATATACTTGTTTTTTTTTTAAATTGTAGGAGAATATTTGGGTTTAGACAAAAGAAAAAAAAAATTGATTGCCATGAGATTTTGGACGACTTAGAAACATTTAAGAACGCCGGGAATATAATTTACCGCTTGATTACAATAAAGATAAGCCTTTCCTCTAGTTTTTGTTTCAAATAAATCATCAAATGATATATCTCAATTTTCCCCACGTCTTTAGCTATCGAGAAACGAAGTATGGCAAGTCTGGTAAAAGAGGTCGATACAGATTAAGGGATCAACAAAGATCCAGTGTGTCAAAGTACTATAACATGTGTGAGTTCCATAACCTCATCAAAAAGTCAGGAAGATTAACTCAAGATGGAAGATATTAAGCGCATAATTTGGCACAACTATACGAAACCGGAGTAACATCTTAAATTTCGAGGACGAAATTTTGTTTAAGTCGACTCACCTGTAAAGATCCGAATTTTCATAAAACTTAACCTTGGCGTAAGTTCACCCTAATTTATTTACATGAGATTCAAACCGTAGAATTAAAAACTCCATAAACCCTAATAATGTTAAGTATAGATTCAACCCTAGAATTATTAAGTAATTAAAGTATGAACTTATAACCTAAGGAAAATTTAAAGTTAAATTTGATGAATAAAGTTTGGTCATCTAGATCACAATCCAAACATGAAATTTTGGGCTAAAGTCCAACATAGAAATTCAAGCCCATAGACTCATAAATTAAATCAATGGATCCAAACTAAATTTTATGGCCCAAATAATTAAGTTAGAGTCCACTCCTTAATGTAGTTTTGAAAATTTCTAAAAAAATGCCCAAACTTTAATCAAACACCAAAATGGGTTCCATTTAATTCCAAAATTAATAAAATAAGAAAAACAAAATAAAAATTCAGCTCCCAAACAGCCCTTTCCCGAAATTCCCCATGGGAGAAGCTTGATTTGACAATTTTTGGGAAAAATAAAAAAAATGAGAAAAGGTTGATGTGACCTTTATCCAACATTGAAAGCAACTTCTAATTTGTACTCTAACTCTTCTTCCCTCCTAATTATTTAATGGTGGAAGATAATTATACACATAAATATACCTGAAGAAGATAAAAATACATAAAATAATTAAATTAGGGGAGAAAACTTGTCAAATAAAGAATAGTAGCTAGAAGACTTTCTAAAACCCCAATTCTCATCATTTTTATTTAACCTCCAAAATAATTTTCCATGTCATCTTGTACCATTTTCGAAGATTTTATTTCCAAAATTCTCATCAAAGTGAAAGACTTGAAATTGACTAAATTCTAGAATTTAATTAAGTGAAAAAGTCTTGGGAACTCCTTCACCCCTTTGCCTATAAATAGGACCACTCTCCACCAATTTCTCATCCTTTTTCTCTCTCTTCTCCCTCTCATTCGGTGGACCAGATCTGGAGAAGAAGAAGAAGAAGAAGAAGAAGAAAGAAGAAGAAGAAAAGAAGTGAAGAACAAGGAAGTTGGATCATCTTCTAAGACCAAGAATCAACATGTAAGAATCTCATAAAAACTTTCACCACTCTCCCTAATATCATGTTCTTATATCCATACCTCTCTAAGGCAAATAATGATGAACCAAAAATAATGAAAGATGAAGATGGTTCATGGAAACAAGAAATGAAAAAAAAACTCATGTTCTAGGAAAGTTTGAAATGAATCAATAATGAAGAAAAAATAATCTTTAGAATGTTTAATAAATTTTTATTTGATGTATTATGATGTTACGTTATGTTTGGACATGCTTTTGTTGAGTTAAAATAGGAATGGTTGTTGAATGTTCATGTTTGTGAAGGAATGATCAAAACAGAATAGTTTTTAGGTTTTTCTCCTAATTTTCGTGTGAAACAAATGAATCCTAAATAAACATCTGTTTATAACAGAGATTATATAGGGTTTCTTGAGTGTGTGTGATTTTTGTTTAGGCCCCAAAATATTTTTATGAACCCCTTTGCTAATTTAGAAATTTCTGTGACAGAGAGGCAAAAAACAGAGCCACTTTGAACCCTTGTATCTTGGTCTACAAAACTTCCCTTATGATGATCCACATATCCAGAGATAGATACATGAGTCTAGGTTCACCCCCTATTTACAGAAGTTAATTTCATTAAGTAGATTTTGAGATATACCAATTTTTCCAAACAGACCCTTATTTCGACAGAATCCATTGGAGTAATTTTTGACACATTTTTTATAACAACCAACTCTCTGGTCGTTCATTAAAAATGTAGATAACACCTTTATGTAGCTCTCTGTATAGTTTCATAATTTTCCAGTGAGTGTTAGTAATTTTAAAGTATTTTAATTCCCGGAGGCAGATTCTGGAATTTCTGTTTGGGCAGAGAAATGATGTGTGGAAGTTCACATAACCTTAAGTCATGTTTGTTTCCTTTCTAAACTTCATTAATGATCTTAATTGTATGTTTATGGCTTGAATAATTATTATATGACCTTAACTTATCCTATGGCATCTCTCATGCATGGCTTAAGTCTTGGGTGGGGTTGTTCACCGTATGTCTAGCTTGGCTAGGTTTGATACTTGTTGGAATGGTTTTGTTGTTGACAAGTTCACATGGTTGTGACTTGGGTTTGGTCTTCTGATAGATTGGGTGGGTTTTCTTTCCTTGTTGTGACCTTGAGACGGTGGTTCCGAGGTGCATTGTGTGATACTTCTCACTTGGCCGTACCTTGTCGCCATAGTGTTTCTTTCCATATTGTGACCTTGGGATGGTGGTTCCGAGGTGCAGGCCGTGATACTCCTCATCTGGCCGTACCCTATCGCCATAGTGTTTCTTTCCATGTTGTGACCTTGGGACGATGGTTCCGAGGTGCTGTGTGTGATACTCCTCACCTGGCCCTACTCCGTCGCCATCGTGTTACTTGGTGCACCGTGTCGGACTTATGAATTTAACACAGATTTGTCAAGAACTCATAGAGATTGTGGTTCCGGGGTGCAGTGTCCGATACTCCGCACCTGGCTGTACCTTGTCATCCTTGGGGCATCTGTGAGCTAGTTGAGTATATCACTCTATTACGGCTCATGGTGTGACAAGGTGGGCCTTTCAGACTGTCTTGTGGCTTGAATTGATAAGTGGGTAAGTGTTCAAGTTTGGGTAGTTGAGTTTTGTCGGATCATTCCGGCGTAAAGGAGTCCTGGTCATGATTCAGGGTTTACAGTATTTTCGCATATCATGTTTTATTATATCATGTTGTATGTATTAAGTGTTAGAAATATTAGGTTCGGGAGATTCTTTCTGGGCTTCGCAGCTCATGGCGTTTCATGCCAGGTCATGAAGAGGAGAATACAATTGAAGAGGCCACAGAGGAGTATGTGGAGCCATGGCTCACTTAAATGATCAAAAGCTGAAGACTTTTATTTATTTTTGTAATTTCTTGTAAATTATTTTAGTTGGCATGTAAAATTAAACAGGGTGTGCAATGCGCAAGAGCGCAAACTATATTATCTACGTTAAATATTAAATTTTGTGGAATGGTTATCTTAGAATAACACTAATTATGATATTTATGTCACATAACGAACTAAATTTTTGGGGCGTTACAACTTGGTATCAGAGCCTAGGTTTAGTGAACCTTAGGCGTGAGTTATGGAGAAACGTTGCGATCGTTTAGTGAAAACTCTGTTTCAAGTCTACATTTTATCACTTATGCGTAAGCTACGAACAAAGAAAAGACTACGATACGAACTAAGTCTAATTAATTATGTCTTGTAGGACGTCTCACATTTCCAAACGACATTGTTAGGATCAAGTCTTATGTTGCATGAGAATAAACCTGATACTCCTTTGAAAATATCATACTAATACGATACCCTAACCTCTGATCAGATTCTGATTGAATGGCAGGAAGAGGGAGACGAAACATAAATAGCAAGGCTGAGCGTAGTCAGCCCACCAATGTTCAAGGAGTAGCTCAAATCTTGCGATAACTAGTCGCAGCTATTAATCCGATGCCGGTTCGTGCCTAGAAGGCCCGAGCCTGGCTTCTGGCAGAGTTTCGGAAGCAACGAGCTCCAGTCTTTAAAGGGGAGTCTGACCCTCGGATAGCTGAGAACTGGATCTGGATGGTCAAAAAGATGCTCAATACTATGGATAAACAAAATTATGGGGATAAGATCGCCCTTGTCGTCTATCAGCTGGAGGAAGAAGCTGACCACTGGTAGATGATGGAGAAAGAAAACCAGAATATGGCTACTCTTACATGGAAGTAGCTTGAAAAGATTTTCTTGGACAAATACGTCCCAGACACGGTTAAGCAGGTAAGGATGAGAGAATTTCTTAAATTGAAGCAGGGAACCCTGAGCGTGTCCCAGTATGTTAGTAAGTTTGAAGAGCTCGCACGCCATGTGGCAGTCTTGATCCTGGATGAAGAATCCAAAACCCAACGAGTCGAATGGGGTCTCGAACGTGCGGTGAGAGGAAAAATCGCATTCATATAGTTTCTAACCTATGCTCAAGTTATTCATGCAGCCCTTACAGCCGAAGCTGAATCGACCGACTCGCGGAAGATCTGGAACCAACGAAAGGGAGGACCCATCCGTGGAGAAGACCAAACGACGAATCGTGGAGAAAGTTCACAAAAACCATACTCGAGACCCCAACAACAAAACCAACATGGATTCAATACAAGTTCTCGACCAAAACCCCAAATTATCTGTTATGGGTGCCGAGAAACGGGCCATGTTAAGAAATACTGTCCAAGGACTCTCTGTTATGGGCGCCAACAATCTGGTCATATTGAGAAAAACTGTCCAAAGACTCTTAGGATAGAAAATCAAGGAGAACCTCTCCACACCCGAACTCTTGAATAAGGGGGCAACCAATTCAAGCAACCGGGAAGGACGACACAAACTGCTGGAACAAATGGAAGGATTTTTGCTCTACACGAAGAAAGGGAGAGGGGACCTTTCGAAACCCAATGTATTCTTATGCTTTATCAATTTTTAGTACATATGATATTTTATTCACATTCTTTCATATCTCGCGTATGTGCCTCATCGTTGGAACTATCTCTTGAATCTTGGGACACTACTATATTAGGAGGACTTTTACCTAAATACTTGAGATCTTTCCTCTTCTTGAAATCTAGTACTCTCGTAATTATTTGATCACTTCCGAATCCTTATAGTGGTCAATATTTTTTTCCTACTGACCCTAGTGGGGTTAATTACTCTTGAACCTTCTCCGGAAATTAGACTTGATGATTTGAATTGGAGCGTGTTTGGCCGACGCAACTTCAGAGCAAAATATCTAGTTTGGTTACCAATCCTTTAAACATGTTTTCTTGAGATTTTAATTGTACTCAGTTGATTTCAATCATGAGAATCCCATACAAAATGATTCGGGAATTCTTCCAAAATATTTGATGTATTGTTCTTGCGATATCCCTTGTTCGTCTATAAGTTAAACCATTAGACACAAAATTGTTAACCTACCCATTATGATTTTTTTTTACCATGGATTGCCAAGAGACCTCCGAAACACATAGTGAATCCATCTTTTAGGTTGTAGAATTTCAACTAATAACTATGACAATACCCAACACGACGCCTATCAAGCTCGTGAGCTTAGAAGTTAACTGCTTAAATTAGTGAGGATATGGCGCGGAAGATCAACTACATTGCTGTAGAACACACCAAAGCTAGTTACTAGAAACATGGGAAGACCATTAAGGCTATACTTCCAACATTCAATTAGATTACTCGTCTGTGTTAGGATAGAAGAACGTAAACCACCCCAGGACCGAAGACTAGTTCAATTAACTAAGAGTTTGGGAATGCTACTTTGAGGTTGACTTCCGATTCGATTATCATTATTTGCGAGTCAAATAAGAACGATTTACCAAAGGCAACAATCTGGACTTGGTACGATAATTACAAGCTTGAGGTGATTATTGAAATTATTTTGGATTATTCATTGTCGAAGAAAGAACACGAGTAACGAGTGAACAAAACTCTATAAGACTTGAGAGAGAACCCATTAGAGGGTAGGTGAATGAGTGTGAATTCTTAGTTGAAGAAAGTAAATCTTTGAGGCATGTTAAGTCAGAAAATGGAGTTTGATTGATCCAATTAAAGTGTTTCAATAAATGTCTATATTCAAAAAGAAATCTGAGGCTCCTTAGGATTAGCAGGTTATTATAGAAAATCTATTCAAGATTTCTCTAACCTGGCAAAATTGATGGTTCATTTGATGATTATGAAGAGTTTTTTTAGGAATCCAAGACGAGGTAGATTAATATCTTAAGATTGGTGGTTCTAAAAATAAGACATAGTGTACACGATGTACTGAGGTGTTCTAAGGAATGATTGAAGGAGTAATAGCATATGGCTCGAGGCCTCTAAAAATCACATGAAAGCAATTACATGACGCCTGATCGGGAGTTAGTAGCACTAGCTCAGAAGTCTTGATGTCAATGATTATATGAAGAATAATTTGAGATCGTTTTGGAGCACAAAAGTTTGAAATAC
>JAUTBS010199133.1:0-11760 GCA_032361285.1 Aequorea victoria | reverse complement strand
AATTTTTTAAAATTAAAAATATTTTACCGGATTTTACATTATTTCCCCCTTAAAAGAATTTCGTCATCGAAATTAAAAAAACTAACATTATGTGAACAAGGACGGGTACCGTTCACGAAACTCATCATCGCGCTCCCACGTGGCTTCTTTCACTTTGTGATTGGGCCAAATGACTTTAACAAGCCGAATTTGTTTGTTCCGTAGAACCTTTTCTTTCGTATCTAAAATCTGAACATACTGCTCATCATAAGACAAATCCTCCCGAATCTGAAGCGGCTCATAATCAATCACGTGTGTCGAGTTATGAATGTACTTCCTCAACATAGAAACGTGAAACACGTTGT
The DNA here is from genome assembly GCA_032361285.1 of Aequorea victoria. NCBI lineage: Eukaryota > Metazoa > Cnidaria > Hydrozoa > Leptothecata > Aequoreidae > Aequorea > Aequorea victoria. Next base: position 11,416 of record JAUTBS010199133.1, on the reverse strand, counting down.
GCACTCCCGCGAGGCTAGGTGGCAACGCCACAAGGTAAGCTACCTCACCGACGCAGTCCAAAACCTCAAAAGGTCTAATGTACCGGGACTCAACTTCTCATTCTTACCAAAACGGATCACCCCTCTCCACGAGGATACCTTTAGAAAAACCATATTGCCAATGGCAAACTCCAAATCTCGCTTACGCAAATCGGCATAACTCTTCTGCCGGCTTTGAGCTGCAAGAAGCTTATTCTGAATAACTGAAATTCTTTGAGTGGCATCCTCCACCAAATTCAGTCCTAGCAGCTGTCTCTCGCCAACTTCATACCAACACAGAAGGGATCTACACTTCCGCCCTTACAGGGCTTCATACGGTGCAACTCCCAAGCTTGAGTGAAAACTGTTGTTGTACAAGAACTCCATCAATGGTAACTGATCGTCCTAGTTACCCTTCCATTCCAACGCACAGGCTCTCAACATGTCCTCCAAAGTCTGAATGGTCCTCTCAGACTGGTCGTCGGTCTGCGGGTGATATGCAGAACTGAAGTCCAACCGAGTACCTATAACAGACTGAAGGGCACCCCAAAACTTAGAAAAGAACCATGGATCACGATCTGAGACTATAGAAACTGGCGAACCATGGAGTCGAACAATCTCTTTCACATACAACTGAGCCAAGTGCTCCTGTAAAATCGGAAAATTTTTAATAATAATTTATTCACTTAAAATAAATTATGAGAAATATTTTAACTTAAGTTTTTAAAAATTTTAATTTTTATATACACGAATAAATGATAGGGAGAAAATTATAAATGAGTTAGTAAAAATATAAACTAATTTATGTAAATATTGAGTTCTCAAACAAACATGAATTCGAATTAAATTGTGTTGATTAAATTTATCAAATGAATTAAAAATAAGATTTGGTAAATTAAAATAGTGATTCCAAATTTATTTTTTAAATAAAATAATTAAATTAAGAAGGTTCGAGAATAAATTAAATAACTTACATTGTTAGTTAATGAATATTAAAGAGATGATGAAGAAGGAACTAATAAAATAAGTTATAAAATTTAATGAATTAAAAATCTATTTTAATTAAGTTGTAGTAATTAGTTAACTAACTAAATAAATAAATAAACTTTATTTAAACTTGGAAGATTCTAGATGATAAATAAGTAATAATTAAATTAATTGAATTAAAAATATTCTAGTTAATAAAACTAAATAAATTAAATTTAGTAATTGAAAGAAATAAAATAAAAAGAAAGAAATAAAAGAGAATAAAGGAAATAAAAGAATGAGGAAATCAGAAATTGAATTTGGAATCGTTGGCTTTTGGTAAGCTTTGATATTGTCAATGTATATCCCTTCGTTTTGGGAAGATCAAGATCTTTTTTCTTTTCTTGTGGCTTCCTTCAGCAATTAATAGTCTTCCCTTCTCCATTGGGTGCCCACGACCCCTCAGCCTCCTCCCTCTCCACAGACTTGCAACTCTCTCTCTATCTCTCTCCCTCGCCCTCTCTGTGTATACACACATCTGTATAAATATCTTTCGATTGTTAGATCTTTTCCAATCTCAGCTTCATCTGTTGAACACTAGAAAACCTAAATCATATAAAGTGATAAACGTGGATGGTGGAACATATGTCCAGTCGTTTTGTTACATGATTCCATTGATGAGTTTTCATCTGCTTTTGGTCAGACGCAGATCCTCCCTATTTTGCTGAACTCTTCCATATGTATTGTAGTTATGTTTCAAGTTTCTTAAGTGTAGCCGTGAAGTAGCTTAATCACTAAAATTATGATAAATCTCTCAGCATTGAGCTCACCAATCGTCTAGAAGATAAGGCATGTTGTTCTGATAGTGCAGGTATACACAGTTCTTGCATTTGTAGGCTCTGTTAGATCTTATGTAGCATGTTGCTCTATTTATTTGATAAACTGGAGAAAAAAAAACATTGGCCATATGGTTGTCTATTGTCTAGGTCAGTTGTGGATGTTTATTACATGATCTAATATTTAAAGATTAGGATTTTAAATTATTTGATTTGGGCATTTGCTAAGGAACCCAAGAGGACTACTAATTTTGATATAAAATGATAAACTAAATTAATTCAAAATTTAATTAACACCAAACGAACGTGAAAATAATGAAATAGATTAAAGGTCCGTTGGGTAGCTTTAATTAAATTCTTTAGCTTCTTTTATTAATATTGATTATCATATGGCATAATCAGGATTGGCGTAGATTTTATTGCTTTTCCGTTAGAGCTTAGCTTGGACCCGATGTGAGTGGTTACACGCTATTTATTTTCAAATAAAATCTCTGTATCCCCAAATTACTTGAAAAGTAAATTTAGATGTTTTAAATGTTTTAAATAACACTGTATTATTTCCTCCCGAAAAATCATGGTTTGAACGTTTTATCTGTGAATGTTCCCAACTACGTAAAAAATTGGTATATGTGTTTAAATGCTTTAAATAGTACTATCATGATATCAAAGTGTTGAATGGGTTATCTGTTGCATACTTTCAATAAAATCACAAGCTTTCTAAAGGGCTTATGAAGGAAAAGTTGTGATTTAAACATCTTTAAAATAATGTTCTCCTGTAAAAAGATCATGGTGCAAATGAACAGTGTTATAAAAAATGCTATGATAAGTATGTTGAAGAGTGTAATAAAAAGGACTATGTATTTTATGCAAACTCTCCATACCCCTAACCTTTTAACAAAGAAAGTTATACACTCCTAAATTCTCTTAAAAACTCTGTTTTCAATAAACCCTGTTTTCAATAAAATCTCGTTTCCAATAAAAAGTTCTTATATAAATTTGGTATAAAAGTTCTGTCGGTAAGTGGTCTTACCTATTACATTTTTTCAATAAAACTTGGTACTCCTCAAATGAATTTTAAAAATAAAAATGTACGTGTTTAAAAGTATTTAAAGAAATGAAAAATATTATTATCAATCGTTTACGAGCAGGACATCCATGTAAATGGAAGGTATACAAAATAGAAATTGTTGTGATATGTGGGTTACTTGTTGATTAAGATCAAATGAAAGGAAGAATATACCCGTTGTAGATAGGTCTAAATGAAATTATATGATGTATGCTCAGGTTGTTCCTGTAGCGATGGATCATTGCTCAGGTTATTCCTGTAAAGAATGATCATGCCCAGGCTGTTCCTGTGGCGATTGTACATGATTCGACCATGGAGATTGGATTATGCTCAAGTTGTTCCTGTAGCGACGGATTATTGCTCAAGTTATTCCTGTAGCGAATGATAATGCCCAGGCTGTTCCTGTGGCCATTTGATTATGCTCAGGCTGTACCTGTAGCGACGGATCATTGCTCATGTTATTCTTGTAGCGAATGATCATGCCCAGGCTGTTCATGTGGCCATTGGATTATGCTCAGGATGTTCCTATAGCGACTGGTTGATTATCCATTCTTAGATGAGCATACCGCATCATTTTTATATCTTGATACTGCTGTAGTCCTGATACTCCCTCTGTTCAGTTTGATAACTCGTTTGATAACAAAATTAAATGGATAAAAAGGTATTTGTGTTTACAAGATCAAAATGAAATAGAATGAGATGAACTGATAGATTATGTACTTATTCTTTCCTTTATTATGCTATGTATGACCATGCCATGATATGTTGATATACAAGTCTATTTTCTGTTCCTCATTTTGAACTCTATTATTATATGCATGTTTCTACTCACCAGCATTGCTGATGTAGTATTCAAACATTTTAGGTAATCAGTGTTGAGGCTTGGGAACAGACTCGAGCAACATGGGATGCAGGACACGACTTATAGGATCATGCATACATTGCATTTCATTTCATTTTGCTTCCGCATTTCAAATAAATTAAACAATTATATAATGATTCTTGAGACAGTCTCGTCGGGATTATTTGGGCTATTGACCCAAGGTTAAATTATGGATCTTACCTATTAAAGTCTGGAAAAATGATTAATAATTAATTAAGGTTTAACATATAGTTGGTTAAACAAATGATTAAGCTTTCTTGGTTCATTGGGTCAAGGCCCATGATCCATGGCCGGTCACTGCTCCAAAATTGGGGTGTGACAACTAGTGTTATATATGAGTGGACCTTTTACACGCCACTCCAAAATAAAAACATTGTATTGAGGTAACGGTACCATCAAAATTCCCGGTCGTGAGGTTAAACGACTACTTGTGCATTATATGCGTGTGTTGGATGTGGTGTTATTCATATGTATGCTTGTGAGGTATAACTTGTGAATGTTGATGTTTAGATGCTTTGATAAATGTATTTCAAAGTATGATGTTGGAAAAGCATGAAAACCCTTTTTACATGTGTAGGTGATGTTGCTTTTATATAAAGTGCTTTATAACATGTGATATTTTTATATCTTATTTTATTTTACTAAGCCACTCTCCTGTAATCTTGTGGTTGCAGATTTATGTTCGGGGTAAACTCTTATTGCACTAGTGCCATGTCGAAAGGAAAGAAGACCATTGTAGAGACTATACATGGGGTTGTTTAATGTTTACAGATGTTCATGACGTTGGATTGTAACTAGTAAACAAATGCTACTTATCTTTGTTTTGTTTGGGATTAGGTATCCCATAGTTAGCTTACTTTTCCATTATGTAGTTTTAGGATGGAGTATCCCTTAGTGGATTGTATGCATGACATATGAGTAGAGTTGTATGATAGCTTTTGTTTAGGGCAATGCGGAGTGCATCCCATATGTTTATATGCTTATTATGTTTAGGTAAGATGTACCACCCCTTTCAAGTGGAATTATTTATCCATTTGGGACAGGGGTGTTACAATAAGAGGCATTCAATTAATTTATGGTCTCTACAACCTACTCTCGTTAAAGGAATTTTATCCACGAAATTCACCAAGAAGCACTAAGAACTATAATGACTGACCAAACCATGCATAAAATGAAGCAATGACCTTAGAAACTAAACAAGTTGGGGTACATTGAACGGACTTCATCTTCCTGCTCCCAAGTGGGCTCCTCAACGCCGTGGTGTAGCTACAATACATTTACCAAATGAATAGTCTATCCCTGAAGAACTTGATCTCTTGAGTCAAATACTCTAATAGGCCATTCTTTGTACAAAATGTCACTCTCGATCCCCAAGTTTGTCCTCAAATCTTCGACACCGTAGTGTCTTAGTCGAAACCATCTTTTTTGCATATCTTAATAGTGTAGTGAATCTTGCCTCATACTGGGCTACAATTAGGTCTCCCTGTCAAAGGTCAACAAACTCTCTCTGTATGACATTACGTGCGGTCTCAGAAGAATACCTATTCTTGGACGTTGTGGAATGCTGCCCAAGTAATGCTAACTATGGTCTTGTCCCTCTTTCACCAGTGTAGGGCAGCACCCCTCGTTTGGTAAGAAGCGAAGAGAACACATAAGTTGTCTTTTGTAATCTTCAAGGTCTCCAACGTTCATGTGATGTGATTTAACCACTCCTCAGCAAGCACAATGTCTGGGTCTCTACCTCTACATCTACCCCGAGATGGTCGTTGAGGTCTAACTCCAACAGATGACCAGATTAAATAGGGAGAACATGCACATATGTGACACAATCAATACTTAACATGTGAGAAGATAATAGCAAGAACATAACACATACCGAGCTGCCATCTTAAGGAGTATTACCCAGTCCGAATGACTTTCTTAGATCTCCAATTAGAAACCACGATGATCAGGCGCATTTCCAATCAAATTTCCAAGTTAGTTTCCCAGACATTATAATATCCCCGAGGTTCAACCCCATACCCAAGTACATCACATAAAAACCTAACACGTTACACATAAGCATGTAGTACACATAAACACATGAACATATAACACGCATACATGCAAATTCCTACTCCTCAAAATAATGGAATAAGTCCAACTGTGGCACAACCACTTCCCACAGCTCTTAGGTATTCGAACCTAGAGCTATGATACCATGTTGTAATGCCCCAGATTTCCTAAAGTAGACATGAGATCCGAAAGAGACGATCAGATCTCATAAGGTCTCACATCAACCCGACTAGGAGGAAGAAGGATTAAGAAAAGAATTACTTTATGAAAAGATGAGGAAAGTATTAACATTTCTTTATCAACTATACTACTAGGAAGAAAAGTTTTTGAAATATAAAAGATATGCTTTCTAGAAAAATAATCGAATTATAGAATTTTTAGAAAAATTTTGACAGAGTTTCCTCAGTTTTTTAAATAACCAGACGGTTCAACCGTCTCTAAATTAACTTGGAAAAAAAATAAGCAATACATATATATATATATATGTACACACGCAGGCTCCGCCTGGATCTCAATAACATACAATCCATTCTTACTTTACATACACGTATTTGACATCCATCTATAGTAATAAAAGTAATCAACATGCACATGAAGTACAAGTGTTTAATTTAGACAATAACAAGTACACAAACGAAACCATGGCCTTATGGCCTACAACATACTAGAATGAAAAAGATAAGTCGAATGGCTCAAAGGATGGAATCACCCGTGTGGCGCTGTAGTACCTGGAATGTCCAGCAACATGAATAAACCAGAGACGTCAAAGCTCATAATGATAAATAATTCTAAGCATGAACTAAATAGTTGAGACATAAGCCAACTGTAATACTAAAATGAAGTGTAGTGTATGATATGGTATGATGAATGCATGTTAAGTTCCACAGCTTTTATCCATTCCATTTTCAATTCCATAATCGAAAATGATTAATATTTTATGTTCCATAATTCCTTTTCCATTCCATTTCTATTCGCTGGTTAATCAATCAAATCAGTCGCCAATGAGGTATGACACACTTAAGAGGGTAGACAAACAACCCTGACCACTAAGCTTGTGTGCTCTAGTGACAGTACAACCATCACTCAACTCACCTAGACAATTCCTACACTAGTGAGTTGAGATCAACATCCTATTTTCAAGGCACTAACCTCTCGGAATAGGGAAGCACCTGCACAACGAGCTTAGAACTTGTAAAAACCAATCAACTTTCTTACTCACATCTTAGGTGTCAACAGATATCAAGATATCCCTCAAGACCATTCTGAAAATTGTTCCACTTTACGTTAAAGTGTTTTATACATTTTACTTATAAAAATATTGTTTCACTGATTTCTATGTTTCTTTCCATATCATATCATACATATATTTGATGCCACATGTTAACCATGCATACAAAAATTATTCATGTAAAGTATGCAACCCCAAAATGCAAGATAAATATCTATATTCATACAACAAAATTGCAAGCTAAAATAAGTACAAATCCCTACCTTAATCAACTTGAAGGTTGAAAAATCAAAAAATCCTATAATGAGCTCCACACGTTAATAATGGTGTGAAAGCTTTTAGATCAGATTCACCCTCTTAAGCACTTCGATGTAGAATCTACGATTCAACCATGGCAGCTTACTTCCATGCCATCCCACAGTTATCGCCTAAAAACCTCAACGCCTCTATAAGATGTTTAAGTACAGAAAAATTCAAGTCGTCATGTCTCTTGTAAAACGTAAGCATGCAAGTTATACTAAATTCTTTTGATGAAAGCAACTAATTACCTGTCCAAAAAACCTCAAACCCAACTGAGAGTACAATCCCATACTACCACTAATCTCTTGTTTGAAATTTAGAATTTTCCAAATAATGGTCCAGTCTATTAAACAGTTGGCAAAAGAGTACCAACAACTCCTAGACAAAATCTGTTCAAAAGGGTTCCCACAAAAATAGTACCTAATGTGAGATGGGAACTCACAAAGATCAGAGAGGGGTCCACGATGGCATATCAGAGATAAGGAGGGAAGTCAATGCCCATGGATCGAGGAAGATGATCGATTGATGACGACGGTGAGCATCGGTGGTGGTGCTAGTGTGGCGGTGGCTGGTAGATCACGTCGGCACTGAGCTCGGAGACGAAGCTCATCAAATGGAGAGATCTGTAAACAGGTGAGGAAGGGAGAGAAGCCGTGACTGAGAAAGAGGAATCCGAGATTGGGAAAGGGAAAGCCAAAAATCGACGCTGGCAAAGACGCGGCGAAGAGGAAGGGAACTAGAGAAAGGGAAGGAGTAGCGTTGTGTGTGTGTTTTTGTTGGAAGACGACAACAAAGTTCTAGGGAGAGAGAAAGAAAAGTGTTGTGTGTTTTGTTTGGGGAGGAGGCTACCGAGATTGTATGAGCATTAGTTGCCCTAATACATTTACTTGACCAAAAATATTCCTTAATCCGTCAATTAAACAACAAATTAATAAATAGATAGCATAAGAGGCATTTAATTAATTTACGGTCTCTACACCAGTGGTGGCGCTAATTTGTGGTTTTTCGGAGAGGACGTTGGTCTGTGCTTGAACTTGGAGGAGAACCGAAGGAAGACGCAGCAAGAGAGAGAAGGGGAAGGAGATGAGCTCTGGTGTGGTGCTTTGCTCTGAAAGAAAGAGACGTTGTGTTTTGTGTGTGCGTGTTGTGTGATTAAAGAATGGCAAGGCTGCACCAGTGTGTTATACAAAGATGAAATGATTTTATTATTAATTTTTTCAATTAAATTAAATTGTCCAAAATATAAATTAGATCCCTTAACCCGACGACTAAACAACTAACAACAAAATAAAGTCTACACTTTTTATGCTCGGAATAAAATAATTAATTAATTATGGACCAAGAGAATTTAATTTTTTATAATCATATCTTAGTTAACTTAAGAGTTATTTAATTAAATTACGGTCTCTACATCTGGGTTCAAAAAACACCAAACCGATAATATTGGTTTGGTTCCTGCGTTACTCTGAAATTAACCCGAACAACCCCAAGAACCGAACAAACCCGAGAACCGAACCATATAGACCCGATTTTATATAGAGAGAGAGATTTGAAAAAAAATAGTTTCTCTAAACATTTTATGAATTTCTTTATTGCACTTATTGAATTTACTAATACAACAAGTTAATATTAGATAATTTCTTGAATTATATTATATAATTTTATCTCATTATACTTCTACAGAAATCAATTCAAAAAACCATTTGAAAATCACAAATTATTTATTTTAAGGTTGTTTTCAAAATAAATGATATATATTTTTAATAATAGGTGAAACTGTGGTTCCAAATCAAACCAATATGATTTTATTAAGTTGGGTTAATTTGGTTCTACTAAATTATTAATTTGATTTTGGGTCCAAAAAATTAGAACATATCAAGATTGGTTCAATTCTATATTTAATATGAAATCGAACCAAATCGACTTACGTGCATCCCTACTAGGGGTGGCCCAATACTCTTATGAAAATTCTAATGTGGGATTTTTAGTACTTAAATAATTAAATAATATTATTTATTTCTTGACATTATAATTCTTTATCTAAAACTCCTTGCGCATGCTGAAATTAAGATAAAGTTACCACACTTTTATAATAAAAAAAGTAAAAAAGAGTTTCACCGGTTATTATTATTATATTGCAACCTTTAAAGAATAAAGTTTTTTATTTTGTTAGGTATCCAAATTAGAATGTTTTTGTGTCAATATTGATAAGAAATTCCTCATTTTCTTCTTTTTTTTCAGCATTCTTCAAAATAATATTGTCAGAAATGAATAAATGTTGACTCAAATCTAGTAGCTCAATTGGTTGAAGCATGACAAGGGACGAATACTTTGAATAAATGTTGAATGAAAATTGAGAAATGAACAGCTATTTGCGGATAAACTAAGTAAGAGCAACTCGAGCACTACACTTTAAGTCAAAGAGCCTAACGTACAAAAATGGACAATTTATATTTTAGTTAGTCACTTTTTTATGTATAATTTTCAACACTACTCTCTATTTTAGCAATCAATTCTTTGCATCTCTCTTTCACTCCTTGCAAATCTAACAACAATCCAAAAGAAGAAAGTACAGTTTTAAGAGTCATGTACACTAGCAAAATGTAGGTAGGAAACATGAAAATCTCTAAAATAGAGAGCCTATTGGAGTATCAAAAAGACAATCACTTTGCAAAATGCCCAACAAGTCTATTTTAAAGATTATGATGGAAATCATAAAAGCTAAGCTCCAAAGTATTACACTTAGGCCATGTTGTTGCCCGGGGTTAGAGGGTCAGATTGGACTACTATTCTGAAGAATTTTTTAATTCTATGTTTGGTTATCTAAAAGTCATTCAGACGATTAATTCGGGTGAAACTACATATCCCACATATGAGGGATAATCAAGTCCGGAGGGGAGCAGGGATAATCATGTATTTTCTATATTTATACATCAAAATTGTAAGTCAAAATAAGAAAAAAAACCCTACCTTAAATAACTTGAAGGTTGAAAGATCAAAAAACCCAAGAACCAGCTCTAAGCTTTAATAATTGAGGTAAAGCTCTTAGGGTTCAAAATTAAATTAATTTTCTCACTTCTTAGCACCAAGAGAATGGGGTGGGGGAGGAAATGCCGACAAGAGAGCTGCGAGTTGAGGAAGAAAATCTGTCTCAAAGAAGAGGATTTTGCCCAATGTGTAACTAATTTCAACAATGGAGCTACTAGGACTGAAAGTGAAGAAACAGAAAAATAAAGTCAAAATGGAAGCTCTACATTTTTGGAGCTTACTTGAGCCAAAAATGGTGTATCATACTTGGGGTTATCGCACACGGCTAGGGGAGTAAGGCGCTGTGCAATTTCCGAAGGGGGAGGCACTGGCGTGCGGCGCTAGTGGTAGAGCTGGTGGTGGCGCTAATGTGTGGTTTTCCAGAGGGGACGCTAGCCTACGCCTGAGCTTGGAGGAGAACCGAAGGAAGACACAGCGAGAGAGAGAGAGAATAGGGGAAGGAGATCATCTCTCGTGTGATGCTTTGCTCCGAAGGAAAGAGACGTTGTGTTTTGTGCGTGCATGTTATGCCATTAAAGAAGGGGAAGGCTGCACCAGTGTGTTATACATAGATAAATGACTCTATTATTAATTTTCCCAATTAAATTAAATCGGCCAAAATACAAATTATATCGCTTTAACCTGACAATTAAACAACTAACAACAAAATAAAGGCTACACTTTCCATGCAAAGAATAAAATAATTAATTAATTATGAACAAAGAGAATTTAATTTTTTATAATCATATCTTAGTTAACTTAAGAGTTATTTAATTAAATTACAATCTCTACATCCGGGTTCAAAAAATTCCGAACCGATAATATTAGTTTGGATCCCGCGTTGCTCTGAAATTAACCCGAACAATCTCGAGAACCGAACAAACTCGAGAACCAAACCATATATGTCACACCCCAATTTGGGAGCTGTGACCGGCCATGGATCTTGGGCCTTGGCCCACTGAACCAAAAAAAGCCTAATATAAAAATTAGCTAAATATATGTTAATTATTATCTCTTCTTACGAGATTTAAACTATT
>JAUTBS010199022.1:0-11761 GCA_032361285.1 Aequorea victoria | reverse complement strand
CTTACCACTATTCCACTCGAATAGAGGATAAGTTAGGTTTTTTATTCATTTGTAAAACCTCTTTCGAGAGCGAACACATCCTAATCGCGTCGACGACGAGTGCAACGCGGAGGCTCCAGCATGAAAGATGCAGAAGTAGTGGCATTCCCCGAGTCGAGGTCCTCGTCACTATCGGCCTGATGCGTTCGCACCCCAGTCCGCAAGGCAGATCCCTAGGAAGCAGCTGCAGATGGACCGACAACGGCTGGAGTGGCGGTATGAGAGGACGAGAATGTCCCGTGAATGGAGGTACGATTGACAGAGCGAGGCTACAAAAAAGAGAGAAAAAGAAGAAAGAATAAATACAATCAAAAAATGTAAATGTGCAGAAATAAATAAAATAAAATAAAATAAGAAAGAAAGACATACGAGCAAATAAATAAAATAAGAACACTCACTGGACGAGGAGGAAGGTGAGTACATCGGGGGATGGAATGCACGTGTGCCTCCACGAGCAACTGGGTCTGCTGCCTCACTAAAATCATCAGACCCGAAATAGTATCGAGGCAGCTCTCTATGTAAGCACGGGGGACCTAGAGGACCTAAAATAGAAACGAAGAACCAAGAAAAGAAAAATGTTAGACATACTGACATATCTGGTTAAAAGGAGGAGAGGCATAAAATAAAGAGAGAAAAGTAGAAAGTACTTGCTCATCCCCACCGTCAAGACGTATCTCCGGTACCTCGGGAGTGAGAATAAGAATGGCACACAAAAACCCATCAGGAAGGGTATGCACTACCCGAGGTAATGGAGGAAAGGAAGAAGAGGCCTGACTCGGTGTGTGAGCCCGAACGCCAATAGTGAGGGTGGCTCGAGTAGTCGCAGCACCACCAACAGCAGCAATAGCAAGACGACCACCCACCACCAGATGAACCTGAGACTTCGAGGGCTGTCCAGCCTGCACTTTTTCCAGATGGATGTCCATCGAACGCATCAGATAGTCGCTCGCAAAGGCAGCGTACTCCCCCTTGGCTAAGAAATCCCCAGCCACAAAGCCGTACAAAGCTGCAACGACGTCCTTAAATGACATGGCATGCGTCAATCTCATGCTTAGTGGAGGTGGCTGAGGGACCCAAAAATGGTCTAGCCCCAGCGATTGCTGGACTACCCGCTCGCCCAAAAACCACTCCTGACGAAATGAACCCTCCAGCAGGATTCTCATTTGATGAGCCTGGCAGCTCCTCATCAGGTCATTGCCTACATTGGCCTCCATGCCCTCCCACACCTACCAATTCACCTGCAAAATAAATCAAGCACAGGTTATATACAAGAGGAATCACATAAATAAAATTAAACATGCGTAAAATTGAAATAGAACATACCTGTGCAGGGGATAGGCGTTTCAGATAGAGACGGTAGGTATTCAAATCCTTCGCATCCTCTTTCCTCCCTCGAGTGCTCCGACCCCATTGAGCTGCCCGTGGGATGATCTGGGGATCCGGGTGACTGTTCTCTAGGGATGATAAATCCAGAAACTCATAGGCTTATAGTTGTAAATAAGAAAAAATTTAAAAATGGGGAAAGAAACACAGAAAAGATAACAAAAACAAATAAGCCGAATAAGTGTCAGGCCAGGTTAATAAGAGATAATGTACAAATGAGCTGAAAAAATAAATAATGTGATCAAAATCATACCTTGAAGATCCGTCAATATCCTATCATGGACATCTCCTTGGTCCGACACATAAACCGTAGGTCGGTGTATAAGGTGGCCAATGTTGCTCCTCCCCAGTTGAAGGACAACACCCGGTGGAGATCGGGCAAGGCTCCTAAAAAGTGCAACTAGACGGTATTTTTCCTATTTATGAATAGGCAAGCATCGAATAGATAGAGCAAGAATGCCCGAGCAACCCACTTAAGGTGGTGGGGCTCGATGCACTCAAACCCTATATATCTCTCTACGAGCCAGGCATACCGGATACATCTCCGAGCAGCTTGAGGTGGGACCATGCCCAGCTAGTAGGTGAGTATCTCTGGGCACGAGCCAGCAGTGGAGTCGAGCGAGATCGGATCTCCCCCCATCCTGATCCCTGTGATCATGGCAAAATCCAGCGGGGTCACGATCGCCTCGAATGATGGAAAATGAAAGGTATTTGTGGTGTCCCACCACCTCTCTGCTAGTACCATCGTGAGTACTCGATCATTATGAGTACTCATGAGGAGGAGAATGAACCGGCAAACCCAGATCCATCAATGAGAACCCGACTCTCCAGGGAGAGAATCTCGTATCACTCGAGGATCCGGCAAGAGCCTCCGAACCCCCGTAGATAGTCGTTAATCTACAAAAAAGAAGAAAAATACAAAAAAATTGTCAAATAATATAAACTAGAAGAGGGAAAGCGAAAGAAAAAGAAAAGAGAAAGCATAATCTGACTAGTAAAATAAAAAAATTATCATATTAGGTAGCAGGAAGCGTAACTTAATTTGACCAAAAATACAAAGTTCAATAAATTTAGAAAAGCACAAAAACGCTTATCTAGTGACTGAAAATGAAAAAATTCTCTTAGAAAGCTTTAAAACGCAACCTAAGTTGACCAAAAATATAAAGTTTAATAAATTTAAAAGCGTATAAACGTTTATTTAGTGACTAAAAATGAAAAATTCTCTCTTAGGAAGCGTGCAAACGTAACCTAAGTCGGATCAAGAATTAAAACTTTAATAAATCTAGAAAAGCATGTAAATATTTATTTAGTGACAAAAAATAAAAAATTCTCTCTCAGGAAGCGTGAAAACGCAATCTAAGTTGGACAAAAAAGAAAAATTTTAATAAATCTAGAAAAGCGTGTAAACGTTTATCTAGTGACTAAAAATGAAAAATTCTCTCTTAAGAAGTGTGGAAACGCAACCTGAGTCAGACCAAAAAGCAAAAATTCAATAAATCTAAAAAAGCGTGTAAACGTTTATCTAACGACTAAAAATAAAAAAAAATTCTTAGAAAGCGTGAAAACGCAACTTAAGTCAGACCAAAAAGCGAAGCTTCAATGAACCTAGAAAGGCATAAAAATGCTTATTTAGTGATCAGAAAAATAAAAAATTCATCATGTTAGGTAGCAGGAAGTGCAACTTAATTTGAGCAAAAAAAAAAATCTAATAAATCTAGAAAAGCGTAAAAATGCTTATCTAGTGACTAGAAAAATAGAAAATTTACCATGTTAGGTAGCAAACCTAATTTGGACAAAAATCAAAAATTTAATAAATCTAAAAAAGTGTAAAAACATTTTTCTAGTGATCTAAAAAAAATTCTCCCTTAAAAAGCGTAGAAATGCAACCTAAGTTAGACAAAAAGTAGAAACTCCAATAAAACTAAGAAAGCATGAAAATACTTACTTAGTGACTGAAGATAGAAAAATCACCAAAATCAGGAAGCGTAAAGCGCAACCTAACCCGGCAGAATTAGGAAGTTCAATAAGTCTAGAAAAGTGTGAAAATACTTACCTAATGAATAAAATGAAAAAGTTTTTCAAGAAAGATGTGCAAACATTTGTCTAGGGAAAAATCAAATAATAAAAAAATATACAAAAAAATCCCTAAAAAATGTGTAAGCGTTAATCTAGGGACACAAAAAAGGTCTGTTAAATCCCTCTTGGAAATACGTACGATACGATCTAAGTTAGTCGGGACGAACGGAGATCCAGTCAAGATAGGGAAGCACCAGATCGTCTATTAAGCCCACAAGTGTAGGACTCGATGTGTAACCTAAGTCAGGCATTTCAAAGGGAAGCCCTTCCTTCTCGGAAAATGTTGATACGTAACCCAAGTCGGAGTTAATTAAAAATAATAAAAAACCCTAAAGACACGTGAAAATGTTAATCTAGGGACACAAAAAAGGTAAGTTAAATCTCTCTCGAAAATACGTACGACACAACCTAAGTTGGTCGGGATCAATGGAGATCCAACCAAGATAGGGAAGCACCAGATCATCCATTATGCCCACAAGTGCAGGACTCGATGCGTAACCTAAGTCAGGCATTTCAAAGGAAAGCCCTTTCTTCTCGGAAAATGTTGATACGTAACCCAAGTTGAAGTTAATTAAAAATAATAAAAAACCTCTAAAGACACGTGAAAATGCTAATCTATGGGCAAAAAAAAGGTCAGTTAATTCCCTCGGGAATTCATACGACACAACCTGAGTTGGTCGAAATGAACAGAGATCCAACCAATTTGGGGCAGCATCGGATCGTCCACTAAGTCCACAAAACACAGGACCCATGCGTAACCTAAGTTGGGCAGACTGAAGGGAAGCCCTTCTTTTTCGGAAAACGTTGATACGTAACCCAAGTCGAAATTAAATAAAAATAAAAAATAATTTTTTTCTAGAAAAACGTGAACGTTTGTCTAGGGATAAAAATAAAAAGATTCTGCCTCATGAAGCATTAACTCGTCACCCAATGGCAGAGAAGAAAATCAAAGTTTCCTTCAAAAAATATGAAAACGTTTGTCTAGAGACAAAAATAAAATTTTCACCGCGGGAAGCATTAACACGCAGCCCAACGACGGAAAAATCAAAAACATACATGTAAAAAAATGAAATAAAAAATGCAGGGTTCAACCTGGGCATACAAAGTTTCTAAGTTCCGATCTGTTTTAATTTTAGAGGTTCAAGTTGTTTGGTGTTATGTTCTGAAAATTTCATCCATCCAAATGCTTCGGGTCTACCATGTGTATACATCTAAGTCCATGATTCTTTTTTAAGTTTTATGGTTTTCTTTGGTTCAAATTAAACAGAAAAGAAATAGAAAAAAAGACATACCTAGCAGTTCAACACCGAGAAATGAATGCCCGGAGATCGAAGCAGCAAGGTCGGGTTCATGCTGGTGTCGGCATAATAGAAGCGGCTGGCCAACAAGAACTCCTAGGAATGGACCGGAGGGTCGTATCGAGCCAGGTCAAAACTCCCCGACATCTCGCCATCCAGAACCTCGCGGAAGGGATCTAGGACCTAAGGGCTGTCCACCGCTGGCTCCTTAGTAAAATGGCGCCTGAAAGGTCCGTCCACCTCCGTATCCCGGGCAGCATCAACAGCATAAAAAAGACTCTCCATGGCAATAGATTGCTCGGAGGCCTACTGGGAATGGCTAGAAAGAGAGCCACTGAGCCCTATAAAACCGTTCAACTGATCGAAAAAAAGAATCAGAGATGGGGTCCCGCCAGGTTGAGCGGGGACTGCTGTGACGTTAGCTGGGACCACAACTGTCAGAGCCATAGGAGCAGGATCTGTCTCGTAACCCACACTGCCTTGGCCGGGGTTTGCACCACTAGTCGTTTGATCTTCATTGCTTTCCATCGAGAAGATCAAAAGTCAGAAGTCTGAAGAGTAAAAGAGAATAGAAAAAGTAGAGAGCATCGGTAGAGAGCGTACGGACGAAATGAACCACCGTACATTCTTAACCAAAATCACGACCCTCGGCATACCTGGCACTGCGCCAGGTCAACCTAGCGCTATGCCACTTCCCTCCTTCAACCTAGTGTTGCGCCACTTCCTTCCTCGTGCGCCAGGTTAGCTCAATCCTTACTTAGCGCTATGTCACTTCCCTCCTCGTGCACCAGGTCTATCCAATCGACACATGGTGCCATGCCACCTCTCTCCTCATGACGCCAATTCGGCTAAGAGACACGTGGCGCTAGCCACGTGTCCACCTCCCGTTCATCATTTTATGAGTTTCAAATTAAAAAAAAATCTAAAATTTGGAGTCTGTCCCAGATACAAGAAACTTTTAAAGTCATTTTTGATCACCAAAATCATCCGGCTACTCATGCTAAGCTTCGTTCTCACACCCGGGGTTCTAAAAGAAGGTCTGTCTTATGACCTAAAATTGAGTATTTAGGTCGTCTCATAACCTAAAACTGAGTATTTGGGTCTGTCTCATAACTTAAAACTCAGTAACTGGTCCATCTCACGACCTAAAACTGAGTACTTTGGATTCACTTTATGACCTAAAACTAAGTAAATTCGCTCATTCGGTCCATTCATGACCTTTAAAGGATAAAATGGTCCATTTATGACCTTAAAAGGATAGCACGCAATCTGGCATGACTTTAGACTGAGCATGCGGTCCGGCATGACTTTAAATTGAGCACGCGGTCTGGCATGACTTTAAACTGAGCACGCGGTCCTACATGACCTTAAATTGAATAAGCAGTCCTTTATGATGGTAAACTGGTTTATTGGTTTCCTTTTGTTCCCCCGCGACCTTAAACATGTTTTTCCTTGCGTAGCTTTGTGGGGGTAACCACTAGGTCTTTAGCCTTTGTTCTCTCTGCATTGTCAGTTTTATCCCCATGAACTACGCTGGTCTGATCCTTTCAAATAGGGTACGTAGTCAGCTTGATAAGAACTCGAGCACGACTATTTTTCTTTGCACATTTTTATTTTCTTGTTTTTCTTAGCCTAAGAACGGTTTAATTAAAAGGGACTGTCTATGGTACTTTGACATTCACTCATCCATGCATTGCGGTGAGAGTTCTGTCAAAGAGGGATAACTGTAGGCACCCTAATTTTAACTAAACCGTGCAAAGGCTTGATTCCGTTAGCTTTCGATGATGAATGCATACACAAGCCGCATCGAAAGAGATTCTGTGCATATTTGAAAGTCCAAGAAATACCCTAAAATACCCCAAAGAATACCCTAAAACACCCTAGACATCCAAAATACCAAAAACATCCCTCGGTGCAGCCTCAACCAGGTGAACACCACCTCTAAGTGGCGCACACCACTTTCCTCCAAAAACCATGCGCCATTTCAAACCTTGAACCACTTCCCTTCAACTAGGCGCACGCCACTTTCCTCCTAAAGCCCTTGGCCATGCCAAGTCAAGTGCCCTAAGCCACATTAGCCCCTAGCGCACGCCACAACCAACCTGGCGCACGCCACCTTTACCTAGCGCACACCATCTTTGAGAGGAAGCTTATGCCATTTTGGTAGCTTACTCGCTCAAAATCTATAAATAGATGACCCCCCACCTTATTTCAGATCCCATAATTAAGAAGTTTTGGCAGCTTACTCACTCAAAATCGATAAATAGATGACACCCCCTACCTTATTTCAGATCCCATAATTAAGAAGTATCAAACCTCTGCAGAATTAAATCCCTACTTTTATAAAACATCAAATTTCTACCGAATTAGAAACTCGAAACTGGACTAATTGATCAGAATCTCTTACATTGGAACAACTCTGAGGACTCAAAGACTGCACGAAAAGCTTCCCGAAGATCCGCCGTATTTGAGAAAAGCTGCGAAACTGCTTAAAACTTTACTCTTCTTTCGGGATATATGGTAAATTCCCTTCTTCTCATCTTTTTATCCATCTTCTTAGCATTTGTCTCTTAAAAACTTCTTTCTATTCGATAAAAGGGGAGGAAGAGGCCGTTGGCCTCATTCTCCCTTTTATTTTATTTTTGTTCAAGCATGTTTCTTTTGTTATTAGAAAAGTATGTTTAGTTTTCCTTCCTTTTCTTAACTTTTAAGTATATAAAAAAATGCATGAAATGTAGGATTTAAACTATTTCTTGAAAACCCTACATGAATTGCCATCTTTTTGCTTTCTTTCTAGCATAAAAACAAATTTGTACACAAAAGCACACTATTTTCTTAAAATGGTAGTCCCTTTTGGACCTCCCTGTGTCAAGTTCACTCTTCCATAGTGACGCGCGCCACTTCTAGAGAACCTAAAAGTGGTGCACGCCATGTCAATATGGCACGCACCAAGTTATGAGGTGGCGTGCGCCACCTCAGTTTGCAACCAGTGGCTTTTTAGTGACTTTTCTTGCATCTTTTGTATTTAACAGTATGCCCTTATATGCATAAACTGCACATTTGCACACAAAAGTATACTATTTTTTTAAAAATAGTAGTCACTTTTGGACCTCTCAGTGTCGAACTCACTCCTCCATAGTGACGCACGCCATTTCCAGAGAACCCAAAAGTGGTGTGCGCCAGGTGATGAGGTTTTTCGTGGTACTGGGCAGCGGTGGTTACAGTGATGCAGAGAGAGTAGGGAGAGAATTTGGAGAGAGAAGGAGAGTCTGAGGGAGAGGGATAAGGGAGAAGATTAATTTTAAGAAGGGTGTAGCAGATTTTGTAGGATAGGATCGCACAATTTTCTCCCTACGAGATTATCTTCTGTTAAGGGATTCAAATCCCTTGATTTAGGAATTATCTTACATTAAAAAAATAAATTTCTATTTAGTTATTGTCATAATATCTTATTGTTATTATTTAACGCCATAAAGAAGTCTTTTAAATTTTGAATCTCTTCCTATTAATTATGTTTTATTTTATAACACTTTTATTCTTTATTTGTTAGTGTATTGAAAATTTAAAATGTCTAGTAATTTAATTAAATTTTTCTCATAAATTATTTTAATTAAATAATTTATTATTAAAATTCTCAAATTTTACAATCACAGATTGGATTTTCAATAGATATCTCTTTCTCCTTCTTTCTTCTCCTGGTGACTCCGGTGACCCTCTTGCCTGACTCTCTGGTTCTCCTTGTTTATTTTCTCTAGTTTTGTCCTCGTGTTTGGTTTCTTTGAGTAATTTCTTTTTGATTTCTCTTGGATCTATCGATTGGGCCACTTGGATTATTTGGCTCACTTGTTTATGGATTATTTGGGCCACTTATTTTTGGATTACTTTGGCTAATTTGTTTCTTTGAGCAGTTGATTATTTCAGATACTTATTTCAGATCTACTTTTTGAGCAATTGACTTATGGTTCTCTGGTTATTTGGGCTTGCACTTGTGCCTCTAGTTTATTTTTTGGTTCACACATCTCTTGCTCTTTTGTAGTTTGGTATTTGGACTTACAGCATCTCTGATTCTGTTGTGATTTGGTATTTGTATTTGGGTGGTAATTTTTTTCCACGGTTCTGCGTTGCTAGATTTCGATTATGAAGTTTGGCTTTCAGTGGTGCCCATCTTTCTTAGTGCAATCTCTGTTTGAGCAGTTTTTAATTATGTAGGCTTTTTCTGGGATCCAACATCATGCGTCTATTATGACTACTTTTTCTTCAGGTTTGCATGGGTCTTATTTCATAGTCATTTCTCCTACTACTTGGATTTATGATTCGGGTTTCTCCCATCATATGACTCCCGATTTGTCTATTCTTAGTTATTGTATTTCTCATTCCTCTCCTATTACTATTGCCACTGATAATTGCACTCCGATGCATGTTGTCTGTTGGTTCAATTCTTCTAACCTCATCCTCTTTATTGTCCATTTCTAATATTTTCTATGTTCCTCAGTTATCCTTAAGTCTTCTCTCTATTAGCCAATTATTTGATTCTAGTTTTGATGTTTTATTTTCCTCTAGTGGTTGTATTGTGCAGGATCGAGAGTCCAAGACGCAGATTGAGACTGGGTGTAGAGTTGGTGATTTCTATGTATTGGAGAACTTACACATTCCTTTAACATCTCCTTTCACTGCTATATCCTCATTTCTCTTAGATAAAAACTCTTCACTTTTTTATCTTTGGCATTCTAGATTAGGTCATTTATCTAATGAACGTTTGAAATACTTGGTTAAGTCTGGTATTTTGGGCAATATTTATGTTTGTGATATTTTTTGAGTGCAGTGGGTATAAATTTGAAAAAATGTCAATTTTACCTTTCAATAAAAGTACTTCTATTTCGTCCTCTCCTTTACAGATTGTTCATACTGATGTTTGGGGACCTTCCCCTGTTGTGAATAAGGGAGGTTCTGCATATTACGTGTCTTTTGTTGATGAATACAGTCGATTTACCTGGGTTTATTTAATGACCCACAAATCTGATTTTTACAAAATCTATCGTTCTTTTCACTCCATAGTTCAAAATAAATTTTCTACCTTAGTCAAAATCCTTCGTTCTGACTTAGGTGGCTCATATCTTCTTTCCGAATTTCGAGAATTCTTAACTTTTCATGGAACTATTCATCAATCGTCGTGTTCTGACACTCCTGCACAAAATGGGTGTGCTAAACGAAAGCATCATCACCTTGTTGTGACTGCTAGGTCTCTTCTCATTTCTTCTTCTGTCCCCTCTGTGTTTTGGGTAGAAGCTCTGCTTACTGCCGCTTACCTTGTGAATCGGATGCCACTCTTCTTATCTTTCGCACCTCTCCTTATTAGCAGTTTTATGGTTAAGTTTCTAACTATTCTCTCCTTCGTATTTCTGGCTCTACCTGTTTTGTTCTCATTCTCAAGCGGGAACGTACTAAACTTAGCGCTCGTTGTACCTTATGTGTTTTCTTAGGCTATGACATCACTCAGAAGGGCTATCACTGTTATGATTCCGTGACTCAAAAGTTGTACGTGTCCCATCATATTACCTTCCTTGAGCATTTACCTTATTTTCCTCTCCCTTCTAAGCCCACCCCAGTGGTCAAAGAGAATTTGATCCATATTGATCCATTTCCTTTCGATGTGCCTCCTGAAAAGTATATCTCTACTCTTGGCCTATCTACCATCTCTTCTATCGAGCCGATTAATGTGTCTTCTGATAAGCCTTCTATTTCTCCTTAGTCTACTTCCTTGACACCTTTTCCTCACGTTTACTCGCGTCGTCGTGAAGCTCTTCCCCTACAGGTCTCCAGCTCTCCTGCTATTCTGTTTGCCTCTCTGGACTCTGGTCTGTCTGAACGTGGTTATCCTACTCGTGATCGTCGACCGTCAGTAAGATTACTTCGTTTTACTAATAGCTGTTTCTCTTCTTTCTATCGTTCTTTTCTCTCTCGTATCCATACTTATTTTGAACGCAGGTCATATAAAGAAGCTTGTAATGATCCAAATTGGGTCACTTCCATGAATGACGATCTCATTACTCTTGCAAAAACTCAAACTTTGGAGTTGGTTCCTCTGTCGGCTGGTAAAAACTTGATGGGCTGCAAGTGGGTCTACAAAGTAAAAACTCATTCTGATGGTTCTTTAGAGCAGTATAAAGCCCTCTTGGTTGCAAAGGAGTTCTCTCAAGAATATGCAGTTGACTATAAGGAGACTTTTGCTCCTGTTACCAAGATGACCACTATTCGAACCTTGATTTCTGTCGCTGTTATCCACCAGTGGCCTCCCTTTCAGCTAGATGTGAAGAATGCTTTCCATAATGGGTACTTCTCTGAAAGGTTTTATATGCACCATCCTCCGGGTTTCTCTCATCCTCCTGATCTTGTTTGTCGTCTTCGTCGTGCTTTATATGGGCTTAAACAATCCCCACGTGCTTGGTATGAGCGCTTTCAATCTGCTGCTCTCCACATTATATTCCAGCCTAGTCCACACGACTCAACTCTCTTTGTTCGGCACACCCCTACGGGCTTAGTTCTCCTATTACTATATGTAGATGATATGATCATTACTGTTCTGATCCTTTTGTCATTAGTGAGGTGAAGTTTCACTTGTTTCACAAATTTGAAATAAAAAATTTGGGCCCTCTTCGGTATTTTCTTGGCATCGAAGTTGCTTAATCTCCTAAAAGTTATCTTCTTTCTCAGTCCAAGTATGCTAGTGACATTCTTCATCGAACTTGCCTCACTGATAATAAGGTCGTTGATACTCTTATTGAACTCCATGTTAAGTTCTCCCTTTCTAACGGTGTTCCTCTTGATGATCCGACAGAATATCGTGAGCTCGTTGACTGCTTGGTCTATCTAACTATCACTCGCCCAGATATTGTCTATGTTGTCCATATAGTTAGTTAGTTCGTCTCTGCACCTCGGTCTACTCATTGGACCGCCTTACTCCGTTT
>JAUTBS010198912.1:0-11761 GCA_032361285.1 Aequorea victoria | reverse complement strand
CAGTGAAGATATTTTTTGGGCAGATATTTGAGACATTGTCTCACACGTTGGTCTTCACGTGAAGGGGAGATATTTTGTTTTACCTGGGCTTTTGATATTTTGACGTGTTATCTGGGATGAGAGTGTTACAACACCTTTCTCCGATGACCCAAGCTAAAAGAGACCCTGACCCTCAATACGGCCGAAGTCCGAGATGAGAAGTTTGTTCGAAGAGGCGAACAGGTGGAAGACCTCCTCAAAGTCAGCCTAGATGAAAGCAGACCAGATAAGGAAGTCCAGATTGGGTCAGCCATTCCTCCTGATATACAAGCCGAGTTAATTAGATTCTTGATAAAACATCAATCCATCTTTGCCTAGACAGACGAAGACATGACTGGGATTAGCCCCGAAGTGATCATGCATCACCTATGCATCGATCGGCTCCACAAGTTGGTTAAGCATAAACAATGAATTTTTTCTAAGGAAAGGAACGAGGCCATAGCCGCCGAGGTGGAGCGATTGTTGAACGTAGAATTCATTCAGGAAGTACAGTATCACAATTGGTTAGCCAATGTAGTCCTAGTGAAGAAAGCAAATGAAAAATGGAGGATGTGCACAAACTTCACCTACCTGAACAAAGCTTGCCCGAAGGATAGCTATCCCCTCCCTCAGATCGACCAACTAGTGGACTCCACCAGCGGTCATGAAATCCTTAGTTTCATGGATGCCTTCTCGGGTTACAATCAGATCCTAATGAATGAGGATGACCAAGAAAAAAACTCCTTCATCACAGAATGAAGGATTTACTGCTACAGAGTTATGCCCTTCGGCCTCAAGAATGCCAGGCCAACCTACAAGCGCCTCGTCAACCTTATCTTCAAAAAGAAAATCAGAAGAAATGTGGAGGTCTATGTCGACAACATGTTGACAAAGATCAAAGAAGCTGTTGATCACCTCACGGACCTCGAAGAGACTTTCCAAGCACTGCATGACTTCAACATGAAATTAAACCTAGCCAAATGTGCATTTGGGGTGTAAGGAGGCAAGTTCCTCGAGTTCATGGTCAACAAATGAGGGATTAAAGCCATTCCCGAGAAGATTAAAGCCGTCCTTGAGATGCAGCCCCCAAAGATGACTAAGAAAGTATAAAAGCTCACCGTTCGGCTAGTAGCCTTAAACCGGTTCATATCTAAGGCGACTGGCCAATGCACACCCTTCTTTGGTGTCTTACAAAAAGCATTCGACTGGACTGAAGCTTGTGAGCAAACGTTCCCCGACCTCAAGATGTACTTAGCCGTTCCCCCACTACTCTACTGAGCAGTTCGTGGAGAGGAGCCCTTACTCTACTTGGCTATCTCCCAACTGGCAGTGAGCTTGGCTCTCATTCGAGAAGATAAAGGGGCTCAGAGGCCCATTTACTACACGAGCCGAGCATTTTGAGGAGCAAAATCCAGATACCCTTGGGTAGAGTAGCTGGCGTTCGCATTGGTCATCTCAGCTAGACGATTATACCCCTACTTCTAAGCTCACACCATAGTCGTGCTGACCGATCAACCATTACGACAGATAATGCAAAGAGGCTAGAGACCTCAGCCTGCCTGGCTCAGTGGTCAATGGAGCTAGGCGAGTTCCACATCTAGTACCGACCACGACCGGACATTAAAGGAATGGTAGTGGCAGACTTCATGGCAGAGTTCACGGTCGAGATCCCACCCGTCGAGCAGCTTCCCATTCCATCGAAGGCTAACCCCTCGACAATCAACCCAGGGGTCGAGGTAGCCTTCGACGCTCGCTGGGTATGGATAATTATCGTGGATGGATCCACAAACCAATTGGCCAGTGGTGCTGGTCTCGTCCTTGTCTCCCCACAAAAAGACGAATTGTAATATTCCATACGTTCCAGTTTTCGAGTGACCAACAACGAAGCTGAGTACGAGGTTGTCATAGCCGGCCTCAGATTGACACTAGCATTGGGGGCAACACAGGTCAGACTGCTCAGTGACTCACAGCTAGTGGTCGGTCAAATCCAATGACAGTACAAAGTGTGAGAAGATCGAATGAAGGCTTACAAACTTATCACTGAAGAGTTGAAAGTTTAGTTCGACAAGTTCATGATTGAGAGAATCCCCAGGGATCAAAACCAGCGAGTTGATGATCTTGCTCGACTGGACTCAGCTCCGCAGGGGCAGATGGGTAGAGGAATATTAACAGAGTACCTGACCCAGCTAAGCATCTTCCAGAGAGAGACACCACTAGCAGTAAACTTGGCACAAGTCTGTGTAATCTGGGCAGAAAGTATAATCAACTTTCTGTGAGACGGTCAACTACCTACTGACCGAGCAGAAGCAAAAAAACTGAGGTACTGAACAAGAAAATATACGCTCATCGACAACGTTCTCTACAAACGGGGCTTCTCGATACCCTACCTAAGGTGCATTTCAAAACAAGAATCTGAGTACGTAATGAAAGAAGTACACGATGGGGTATGTGGCAATCACTCGAGTGCTCGGGTCCTATCAAGTAAAATCGTAAAGGCCACTTACTACTAACCCACCATACAGAAAGACGTCAAGGAATTTGTCAAGAAGTGTGACAAATGCCAAAGATTCGCAACCATCCCCAGACAGCTCCCGAAAGAACTCATTGTAATCACCACCCCATAGCCATTCGTCGAATGGGGAATCGACATTGTACGACCTTTCCCGACCGGAAGAGGACAGGTGAAGTTCTTAATAGTATTTTTTTTGGTAATTCGAAGTTCTTAATAGTAGCAATTGACTATTTCACCTAATGGGTAGAAGCCGAGCCATTGGCAAAAATTACCGAATAGAAGGCAGTAGACTTCGTGTGGAAGTCTATCATATTTTGATTTGGCATCCCAAGGATCACTATCACTGACAACGACAGATAATTTGACAGCAAAGGATTTACAGTGTTCTACGGTTCGTTCAGCATCCAAAATAGGTACTTTTCCCTGCCCATCCACAACCTAACGAGCAGGTTGAAGTAACTAACAGAATGATCTTGAAAATGATCAAGACTAAACTAGAGTCAGCAAAAAGCCTTTAGGCTTAGGAGCTCCCAAATGTCCTTTGGGCATAATGAACCATAGTCTGAACCCCAATGGGGGAGACTCCATTCATGATCACCTCCGGAAGCAAGGCAGCCATCCCAGTGGAGGTTGGTTTAGCAAGCCACTGAATTGCCAACATCAACGAAGAAAGGAATGACTGAGCCCTCCGAGAAGGCTTGGATCAGGTAGACGAGGTATGGGAGGGCTCAACTCTCAGAGCAACGATCTACCAGCAAAGGATGAAGAGATACTACGACAACAATGTCAAAAAGAGATAGTTCAGAATAGGGGACTTGGTCCTTTGAAAAGTCTCCCTCGCTACTAAAGATCCCTGAGAGGGTTAGTTAGGCCCCAACTGGGTGGGTCCCTACCAAGTGGAAGACCGAGTAAGGTCCCGAGTATATCGACTAAAGGATGCAACCGGCAGGATACTCCCACATGCATGGAATGCTGAGCACGTTAGAAAATTTTATCAGTGAGAAAGCATGTAAAATGACAATAATAAAAGTATCCTCTTGTTTATATGTCTTCAAACTTTCATAAAACTATACATCTGCAGAAGTTCAACAACCAGGTTTTCATCTAGTGGGCCCAAACAAGGTTGGATTGATTTAAGGTATCCAATCGAGGTCTAAAAACTCAAAGTTTGACAAACCAGGTTTTCATTTGGTCGGCCCAAACAATGTTGGATCGATTTAAAGTATCCAATCGAGGCTCGAAGATTTAAAGTTCGATCAACCAGGTTTTCATCTGGTCGGCCCAAACGAGGTTGGATCGATTTAAGGTATCTAATCGAGACCCGAAGACTCAAAGTTCGACAAACCAGGTTTTTATCTGGTCGGCCAAAATGAGGTTGGATCAATTTAAGGTATCCAATCGAGGTCCGAAGATTCAAAGTTTGACAAACTAGGTTTTCATCATGTGAGCTCAAACGAGGTTTGATCGATTTAAGGTATCCAATCGAGGCCCAAAGACTCAAAGTTCGACAAACTAGGTTTTCATCTGGTCGGCCCAAACGAGGTTCGATCGATTTAAGGTATCCAATCGAGGCCTGTAGATTCTAAGTTCGACAAACCAGGTTTTCATCTAGTCGGCCCAAATGAGGTTGGATAAGTTTTAGGTATCCAAACGAGGCCCAAAAGCACAAAGTTCAACAACCCGGTTTTCATCTGGTCGGCCCAAATGAGGTTGGATCAATTTAAGGTATCCAACCGAGGCCCGAAAGCACAAAGTTCAACAGCCAGGTCACCTTACGACGTGGTCGGCCCGAATGAGATTGGATCGATTGAAGGTACCCAACCGAGGCTCGAAGGTTCAAAAGTTCGACAACTTGTTTTTTACCTATGACGCCCACAGGCAGTTGGACCAACCAAAGATATCCAACCAAGGTAGTTACAATCGATCGAAAGGCAGTTAGATCATTTAAGGATCTAACTAAACCCACGAGGAAGATACTCAATCGACAAAGGGCTACCAAGAAAGCCCGATCGAGGAACTAGACACTTGGCAATTTCATTTGCCCAAAGTACTAGTCCGTTAGAATAAGGAAAAGGGCTACCAAGAAAACCCGACCGAGGGACCAAATATTTGGCTATTTCATTCACCCAAGGAACTGGTCAGTCAGAATAAGGGAAGAGTTATTAGAGAGCCCGACCAAGAAACTAAACACTTGGCAATTTTATTCCCAAGATTCTTGTCTGTCAAGACAAAGAAAAGGCCACTCGGCACCCGACTAGAGTAGAGCATACCATTCATCTAATAAAAAGTGGAACGACCGACTGAGGGGTCCAACACTTGGCGAAATAATCAACATGCAAGATAAAAGAAGACATTCATTCAGGCTGAAAGTAAAATATCCAAAATGTTTCCATTCCATAAAAAATTAAAAATGATTGTTTTTATAAGGAGTGCAGAAAGAAAAAATATTAGAAGGAAAGAAGGAGGGTCAGGTCGAGGGAGGTGGAGCATCCTTCCCTTCTTCGACTGAGGGCCCTTCGATCTCCTCCTCATCGTCCCACTGGAAGGAGAAGAAGTCCACCTCCTTGAAGGCAGTCATAGCCCGAGCCTTCATAGCATTCAAACCACTAGCGTAGTACTTAGTAGTTTTAAGCTCGAAGTCTTCAGCAGCCTTGCCTATCTTCTCATCGGCCTTCTCCAGCTTGGCCGAGACCTCGACTACTCTCTGCTCCACCGTAGCCACAAATCCTGGATACTGGTTAGGGAAGCATCCCTTTCTTCCTCTGCCTTCTCTCTGGCCTTGTCCAATTTAATGGCCTGGACCATGGCCTTCTTTGTCTTGGCCTTTGCCCCCTTCAGCTCCTCTTCCAGACCTTTGGCTCTCAACTGCAAGTCTGAGGCCTTCTTCATCTCGCCGGCCATGAAGGTTTCACGCTAAAAGCAGCGACCCGACAAGTGAACCGCCCGAGCACAGGTCTACAAAATAAAAGTCATTAGAGAGATGTGTAGACAGTAAAAAAAGAATAAAGAAGGAAAGCATAAAAAGAGAGACTAAGTAAAGGCTTACCTGGGTGAGGTCAAGAATCAGCTCCTTGGCCAGAGTGCCCGTCCTGATCTCTGCAAGGTAGAAGCTCAGGTCCCCAATAAAATCTAACATCCTCGCTCGGGCAAAGTTGAAGTTAGTCAACATTTCCTCAGGTCGAGGAGAGAAAGATGAAGGGCCCATGGCCGGAGAGGCAGTCGCAGCATCTCGTGGGGGGTCTGACGGAGCCCCAAGAGCTATGGGAGTCGGGGGCCTAGCTGGAGCAACCTCCATCGGAGGAAGGGGGACTATTGAAAAGCGACCCTTTTGGGTGGCCCCTGTCGCAACAGTTGGTCGGGATTTACCGACTGAAGGTAGGCTTTTCTTCAGCCTCTTGAATGCTGAAGGCCCACCTTCCCTGGCGTGTCGAGCCTTCACCTTCTCAATGTTCGTCTTCTTAGGCCACTTCGACATTCCTGCCCAAAAATAGCAAAAAGGGGTAGTTAGATATAGGCAGAAGATTGTAGAAAATAAAAGAACAAAAAATGGACAAAAGAAAAAGAAGACGGTGGGGAAGAAAGAATGCTTACTCGGGCTAACAAGGATGACTAGCCACGAGCTCAGCTTCTGAGGAGTGACCAGGGAGTTGAAAGAGCTGGCCCTGAAGTCTCTTGAAGCTTTAACCCAAGCTTTGACCTCATCGTCCACCAAGGGCTCAATAACTATGTCCCCCGGTTGAGGACGACCCCAGTATGACAGAATCCTGGGGTGTTGGGCCCAACTTCTTCCTAGGGCTGGAATTCTCAACCTTCTCCAGAAATAAAAAGTACCTCTGTTTCTAGTACTTATTAGAGGAGGGACTACCTTGGACGAGAACTCGATCGTCCGCCCGAGATTGGAAAAAATAAAACCCAAGTTGTCTCTGCTTGGGTTGATAACAATATAGAAATTCATCTACTGTCAGATGAAGTTGGCCTCCGCTAGCCTCCTCCCATAGAATGATATCCCCGACAAGAATCCTCCAAGCATTGGGCATCAGCTGGCCCGGGGATAGACCTAAGAAGTCTAAGAGCTCTCGAATTATACGGGGGAAAGGCAAACGAAGACCAGCTAGAAAGGCATGCTCGTATAAGCATACCTCCCCGAGAGAACGAGTACACGCCCTCTCAGTAAGGTCGGGCACTCTAAAAATCACGAAAGAAGGGATAAAGAAGGTTTCACGTAGGCGCTCGACATCCGAGGCCCAAGAAGTAGAAGGAATAAGCTCGGCAGCAAAGCTCTAGTCGATCTCCTCTACAAGATGAACGACCGAGCTAGAATCCTCCCCACCAACGGGCGTGAGTTGCCCCCGATCCAGGAGACTGACGGGGTCAGGGAGCGATATGGTGGTCACCGACCCCGAGGGGGATTGCTGATCGCAGAAGACTCAATCTCATGAAGGTACACCATCGTACCCCTTCGAACAATAGGCAAGAAAAACCTAACTAGGCTGTAGGCCTCACTATAAGCAAGACGTAAGGAGGGACTGTAAAAAACTACGGACTCGACCGAAGGAGGGAGAGGGGAATGTTTATGGAAAAACTCTAAACATTTTTCAAAGAAAGAAGGGGAAGGAGGAAAGAAATGAGGATACGAAAAAAGCTCTGACTCCAAGCTTAAAGAAGCCAGAGTTGATCCTTCAAAACAGAGAGAACTAGATAACTAAAAGAGGAGAAAAGTTGCAATAGAAAATAGGGTACTTACTGTGTAGTGAGAAAGAAGAATGGAGCTCCAAATGTGGGAGAACACAGCTTTTCTTGACCGGCGGAGATGGAGCACGCCTGAGGAATGCACGTCGAAGTTGCAGCAAAAGGAGAAGAAGTATAGGAGAGGCAATGAAAGCATAAAAGAGAAAAGAAGCCCTCTCTCGCATATATATATATATATAGGCAGATGCACAAGCGGCCCAGATTAAAAGGAGTCTTTTAATCCAACAGTCCCAAAACTGAGTGTTATCGATCGCAAGATCAAAAGCAGCCAACAATCTCGATTATGCCATGTGTCACTCAGATACCAAGGGGCTGCCATTTTTAATATTTGAAGAGACCCCCATTTAAATGCAACATGACATTTAACGTCCCGAGCTGTCACCTTGAGAAATGGGAAAGTATCTGCGAGCCGCATGTAACCGTCACCTCGAGGAGACAAAACGATGTCACAACAGACTGTCACACCCCAATTTGGGAAGATGACTGGCCATGGATCATGGGCCTTGGCCCAGTTAACCAAGTAAGCCTAAACATGCACTTAGCTGACCATATATTAATTATTATTCAATTTCCAGGTAATTAAGCAGTTAAAATCCATCATCATAACCAGGTGGGTCAACCAGCCCACAATATCTAATATCAATGTAGTCTCATTGGCTACATAAATAATATCTCTAATTTATTCAATGCAGAAGAGAAAATAATGAATGCATGTCCTATAGGTCTTTATACTGGATCCCCTAAAGCAGCCGAGTCCATCTACAAGCTCACTCCTTAATTTTCTGAAATGATTAATTTTTACAACATCAGCAAAGCTGGTGAATGGAACATGCATATTACAATACAGTTCTAAAACAGGGTATATGAAATAGTTTGTACAACAACATATCATGACATGATATATGTAGTAATATCAAAAGAATAGTCATCTAACCCGTTCTTTATTTTAAAAGGGCCGATCACACAACCCATCATCTCATTTCATTTTATTCTTAAAACGTATAAAATTTTCCTTTTAGTCTAGTATCAAATGTCACAGGAACAGCCTGAGCATATCCAATATCCGTGGCCACAGGAATAACCTGAGCATGTCAACATCCATTGCTATATGAACAACCTGAGAATAATAACATCCTCTGTTACTAGAACAGCCTGAGCATATCAATATCCATTGCTACAAGAACAGCCTGAGCATATCAATATCCATTACTATAGGAATAGCCTGAGCATAATAACATCCATTGCTACAGGAACAGCCCGAGCATATTAATATCCATTGCTCTAGGAATAGCCTTGGCATAGTAACATCCATTGCTATAGGAACAGCCTAAGCATAATAACATCAATAGCTACAGGAACAGCCTGAGCATATCAATACCCATTGCTACAGGAATAGCCTGAGCATCATAACATACATGGCTACAGGAACAGCCTGAGCTATTCAATACCTATTGCTACAGGAACAGCCTAAGCATAATAACATCCATATCATAATATAATTATTTGGTCCCGCTTATGGGTCACAAAGCTATCCCATAATTTCAATGATAAAGGAAACTTCACAAACTATTTGTCAAGAATTCTCTTTGAAATATTTATTCCATGTGTTCTTATAAGGCACATCATACAATATCATTTTAAGGGCATTTAACCATTACTTTCCCCTTTCCAACAATTTGGGAAAAAAAGAAGTTTCATTGCAAGTATGTAAAGGTAATCCATTCCTCAGAAAAATATTTATACCATGATTTGGAAAGAAAGTCATATAGCATCATTTAAAGCACTCAAACATTTGTATCTCCTTTTTAACAAGTTTGGGGATATGGAAATTTTATTGAAAGATACATTGCGTGTAACCACTCACCTCAGGTCCAAGCTAAGTTCTAAGGAATAGTAATGAAGTCTACGTCAACCTGATCATACAATATAAGGACTAAGATCAATAACATTGGCTGAAAACAATTTAAAGTTTCCCAAACGGACCCTTAATCCATGTATAAGTTCCAATATTTGTTTCTGGAATTAAATTAATCTTTAATTTATCTAATTCTTTATTTAAACTAATGCCCAAACAGGGCCTAGGTATTTAGAATTAATTTTATGTGTTAAATGAGCATTAATTCATTTAAAGTGTTTTTAACTAGCATCCAAACAAGTCCTAGTTGATTTGGATTTAATTCAGATTACATTTTTCAAAAATCAGGTTCTGTGAGTCGACCCAAAAGGGGTTTCTATCGACTCAAAAGGGTCACAGGGGCCTTGGGTCGACACAGAAAGCTGTGTGTCGACCTAAAAGAGGTTTTGGTCAAGTTTAAGGCAAACGAGTCTACCCATAAGGCTCGTGAGTCGACCGAAAGAGGTTGAGTTAAAGCATAAGTCAACCGAAGGCAGTCTTAGGTCGACCCAACAGGTGGGTGAGTCGACCCGAGGGCAAAGGAGGCAGCTGAGTCGACCCAAAAGAGGTTTTAGGTCAACCTAAATGAGGTTCAACAACAATGGGTCGACCCAAACAAGCCATGAGTCGATACAAACCCTTGGAAAAAGTCTGCAGTGCTCTCTGCCCAAAAACGTCTGGGCGTTTTGCACCAGTGTTGATAGGGAAGATCTCTGAGGCCTGTGAGTTGGCCCAACCATCAAGAGTGGCGACCCAAACCTCGGAGCAGCCATCAATGGCTTCTGAAACATGGATTTTCCATGGTTTTCTTTATTCCTTTCTTTCATTAAACATCATCTATGATGTTTTAACATATTTTAGAGTGATCTAAACATATTTTATTAGTCGATTACATATTATCTTTACGTAACTATTTTCTGGTTTTTCATATATATAGTCGATTACCCAGCGTGGCGCCATCTCCCACATGGCGCACGCCACTTGAGAGGAGATTTCGGCACCAAGTCCGCTCCTCGCCCAAAATCTGTATAAAGAGGACCCCCCCCAAGCCAAATAAGAGAGTTCTTAGAGCGTCAAATATCTGTAGAATTCACTCGAAATCAGCATATAATCCGAACCCTTGCCCAATTAACTAAACTAAGCTTAAGCTAATCCCCGAAACTTCACTTTGAACTACCTAATTAAGAAACCCTTGCTTTGGAAGGACTTGGAAGACTCGAGAAAGGACTTGGAAAGCTTGAAGACCGCGCGGAAGGACTCCCGAAGGCATGCAGTACGTGAGGAAAAAGCCGAGCCGTGGATATTGCTTGAAACTTCACTTAGCTCACGGGATACACGGTAGGCCCTTCTCTTCTATTTATTTTTCATCTCTTTCCCCAAACTTCTTTATAATCGGTAAAAAGGGGAGAATAGGTCATTGGCCTCGTTCTCCCAGCTTTTTCTTTCTCTTTATTTCTCACTTTTTCTGTCTAAGCATGTTTTCGATACTAGAATCGCATGTTAGCCCATTTTCTATCTTTTAGTCTTTTCTCCAGTTTTTAGAATCGTCTGTAAATTTCTTTTCTTTTTCTTCTCTTATAAAAACACATGCACCCGAGCACACTATTTTTCCAAAAATAGTAGCTTCTTTGGGACCTCTCGGTGTCGAGCTCACTGATCCATAGTGACGCGCGCCACCTCCCGGTGTCCCAAAGTGGCACACGCCATGTCCTAGTGGCGCACGCCACGTCATGAGGTGGCGGGCGCCACCTCTGTTTTGAGATCAGTAACTTCTAGTAGCCTCTCTGTTGGTATATTTTGTATATGTTATGTATTCTGGTAAAATCCCCTTTGTTCTGTGTTTTTTTTTTCTCTGTTATAAAAATATTTGCAAACGAACACACTATTTTCCAGAAACAATAGCCCATTTCGGGCCATTCAGAATGACGAGCTCACTAATCCATAGTGACGCGCGCCATCTCCAGAGGACTCAAAAGTGACGCACACCCACCCAGGGTGGCGAGCGCCAGGTAAGAGGTGGCGCACGCCACCTCAGTTAAAAACTAGTGGCTTTCTAGTAGCTTTTCCTGTGTTTTTATGCTTTAACAGTATGTCTTATATGCATGCCTGCACCCTTATGCTGCCATCTCCCCCAATTGACATGCCTTAAGTGTGAGAATGCATAGAAAGCCTTAGTTTTAGGTTAGGTTTTAATTTCTTGTTTGCTTTTGTAATGTTCTCTCTTCAATCCCCTTTCAGTATGTGTTGGTTTTGATAAATCTAAGACAAGAACAAACAGAACGGTTAAGTAGAGGCCGATCTTCGGATGGGGCGAGAGTGGTGCCTAACACCTTCCTCTTTCGTACCCTAGCTCCCGAACCATTTACTCTGTTAAGGACGGATTAGTTTGCCTTGAAAATTTTTGTTTTCTTGATTTATCTGAAAACTAAGTGGCAACTCCAAAAATCGTGCGGTCTTCAACACAGACGCACATTTGAGGAAAAACCACTCTTTCTTTTCTCTCCTCATGGTTCGTTCTGCATACATTCCTTGTTTTGAGTGAGGGACCGGGGGGGGGGAGAATTTGGAAGAGATGAGAGGGCGGGATC